>JAJQKJ010002824.1:0-205970 GCA_029574335.1 Rana kukunoris | reverse complement strand
CACTGAGAGTAATGAGACTGCGTGCCAAGAGGCGTTCAACCTTCAAAGATGGATTCCAGCCAATCACAGGCATGGGATCATAAAGGATCTGAATATATATATAAAAATTGACAAAATACACAAAATAAGGAAACTTTTTTTTCTGTTTACGGAAGATGCATATTCATTGGAGATCGATAATACTGAACCACCGATCGACACGGGAAATCGGTGCCTGGAGGTGAAGATTTAAATCTGGTTTAGGATTTTTATGTGGTTTTTATAGTATGTTGGTATTCTGTGAATTGTAATTTTGGAGAAAGTTGTGTATTTTTTGTATTATTTGTATCTTGATTTTTATTGTTATTTTTATTCTATGATACATTTTAACCCTTTCCCGCCCCCGCGCTATGGCCGAAAGACAGCTACAGCAACGGGGCTTGCTTTGCCAGGAGGACGTCGCTTCGGACACAGATCGGGGTGAAGGGCCAATCACAGCAGCCCTTTACCATGTGATCAGCTGTGTCCAATCACTGCTGATCACAAGTAAACAAATGCTTATTTCTGGCATTTACTTTCCTGAGTGCTGTCACTGTGTGAGGAAAGGAAATCTGAGGGGTTCCCTCCATCCCTGTGCTGAGTTCCCGGGTCTGTACACCCACTGTGCCCCATTATGAGGGGTTCCCACCATCCCTGTGCTGTGTTCCCGGGTCTGTACACCCGCTGTGCCCCATTATGAGGGGTTCCCACCATCCCTGTGCTGAGTTCCTGGGTCTGTACACCCGCTGTGCCCATTATGAGGGGTTCCCACCATCCCTGTGCTGAGTTCCCCGGTCTGTACACCGCTGTGCCCATTATGAGGGGTTCCCATCATCCCTGTGCTGAGTTCCCGGTCTGTACACCCGCTGTGCCCCATTATGAGGGGTTCCCATCATCCCTGTGCTGAGTTCCCGGGTCTGTACACCCGCTGTGCCCCATTATGAGGGGTTCCCATCATCCCTGTGCTGAGTTCCCGGGTCTGTACACCCGCTGTGCCCATTATGAGGGGTTCCCACCATTCCTGTGCTGAGTTCCCAGGTCTATACACCCGTTGTGCCCCATTATGAGGGGTTCCCACCATCCCTGTGCTGAGTTCCCGGGTCTGTACACCCGCTGTGCACATTATGAGGGGTTCCCACCATCCCTATGCTGTGTTCCTGGGTCTGTACACCCGCTGTGCCCCATTATGAGGGGTTCCCACCATCCCTGTGCTGAGTTCCCAGGTCTATACACCCGCTGTGCCCCATTATGAGGGGTTCCCACCATCCCTGTGCTGAGTTCCCGGGTCTGTACACCCCCTGTGCCCCATTATGAGGTGTTCCCACCATCCCTGTGCTGAGTTCCCAGGTCTGTACACCCGCTGTGCCCCATTATGAGGGGTTCCCACCATCCCTGTGCTGAGTTCCCAGGTCTGTACACCCGCTGTGCCCCATTATGAGGGGTTCCAACCATTAACATTTTGGGTGGACTGACCCTTTGAATGTCAGGTGGTCCATTTAAAAGACAATAATATCTTAATCTGGGAAGTGAGACGGGGGCGGGGATTAGAGTTTGGAGATACCGGTGACCCCGGGTGACCCCGCTCTCACAGTCGGAGATGATGGCCGATCTGTACAATCATAGCTGGAAGCTCCCGGGAACGCCGGCCGAAGACGCGGCTAATTAGAAAGTGTTTTATTGGATTAATCATCGAGCCTCCGGGGCCCTTCAGTGAATTGCACTCAATGCAAAAAAAGAAGAAAAAAGTTGACTTTCTCCGCAGATTCCATTCATCTCGCGGCGCACATCTACGCTCCGGCGGCTCTTCATCGGGAAATTGAGGTCAGACCCGCCGCGTCCTCCAAACTCAGAGATTAACTTTCCGAAGATCTCTTTTCTGTCTTACTCATTGTTTTAATTTGAGTCGGAGGTCGCGCCGGAATGAGCGGAGGAGATAATGCTGCGGGCAATGTGACGCAGCGCGACGACCCACATGGCGTTTTTTTTTTTTTTTTTGGAGGAGTCAGGTGACATCGGGGGAGAGGGACATCGCATTAGGCTATATCCTGTGCTGGTCGAATATTTGTCATTTATATAAAACAGAAAATACCAAAATTAACCACTAGATGGCCCTAAGTATCGTAGGGAATTTCTGTAAAACTTAGCGACACCCAGTGGCCAAATGTGGTATTTTCCATTTTATTATTATTAAAAGTTATTTTTATTCGTTTTGCAAAGAAAAGACTAAATTTTCCATTTAAAAAAAAAAATAAAAAATGTTGTTAGGTTATTTCCTGTGCTGGTCGAATGTGTGTCATTAATATTAAACAGAAAATACCAAATTCAACCACTAGATGGCCCTAAGTATCTTAGGAAGTTTCTGTAATACTAGCAACACCCCGTGGCCAAATTAGGTATTTTCCATTTTAAATAATCAACAAAAATATATTATTAGGCTATTTCCTGTGCTGGTTGAATGTTTGCCATTGATATAAAACAGAAAATACCAAATTCAACCACTAGATGGCTCTAAGTATTGTAGAAAATTGTCTGTAATACTTAGCGACACCCAGTGGCCAAATGAGGTATTTTCCATTTTAAATAATAATAAAAAAAAATGTATTAGGCTATTTCCTGTGCTGGTTGAATGTTTGCTATTGATATAAAACAGAAAATACCAAATTCAACCACTAGATGGCCCTAACATTGTAGAAACATTTCTGTAATACTTAGCGACACCCCGTGGCCAAATGTGGTATTTTCCATTTTATTATTATAAAAAATGATTTTTATTCCTTTTGCAAAGTAAATACAAATTTTTCAATTTTAAATAAACAAAAAATGTTGTTGGGCTGTTTCCTATGCTGGTCAAATATTTGTCATTGATATAAAAAAGGAAATACCAAATTCAACCACTAGATGGCCCTAAGTGTTGTAGGAAATTTCTGTAATACTTAGCGATACCCAGTGGCCAAATGTGGTATTTCCCATTTTATTATTATTAAAAATAATTTTTATTCTATTTGCGAAGAAAATACCAAATTTTCCATTTTAATTAAACACATTTTTTTTCCTGTGCTAGTTGAATTTTTGTCATTGATATAAAACAGAAAATACCACATTCAACCTCTAGATGGCTCTAAGTATCTTAGAAAATGTCTGTAACACTTAGCGACACCCAGTGGCCAAATGTGGTATTTTTAATAAAAAAAAAAGGTTATTTCCTGTGCTGGTTGAATGTTTGTCATTGATATAAAACAGAAAATTCAACCACTAGATGGCTCTAAGTATTGTAGAACATTTCTGTATTACTTAGCGACACCCAGTGGCCAAATGTGGTATTTTCCAATTTATTATTATTAAAATAAATGACAAACTTTTCCATTATAAATCAACAAAAAACGTTATTAAACTATTTCCTGTGCTGGTTGAATGTTTGCCATTGATATAAAACAGAAAATACCCAATTCAACCACTAGATGTCCCTAAGTGTTGTAGGAAATGTCTGTAACACTTAGCGACACCCAGTGGCCAAATGTGGTATTTTTAATAAAAAAAAAATAAAGAAATGTTATTAGGCTATTTCCTGTGCTGGTTAAATGTTTGCCATTGATATAAAACAGAAAATACCCAATTCAACCACTAGATGTCCCTAAGTGTTGTAGGAAATTTCTGTATTACTTAGCGACACCCAGTGGCCAAATGTGGTATTTTTAATTAAAAAAAAAAAAAAAAAAAAAGAAAAGAAATGTTATTAGGTTATTTCCTGTGCTGGTTGAATGTTTGTCATTGATATAAAACAGAAAATTCAACCACTAGATGGCTCTAAGTATTGTAGAACATTTCTGTATTACTTAGCGACACCCAGTGGCCAAATGTGGTATTTTCCAATTTATTATTATTAAAATAAATGACAAACTTTTCAATTATAAATCAACAAAAAACTTTAGTAAACTATTTCCTGTGCTGGTTGAATGTTTGCCATTGATATAAAACAGAAAATACCCAATTCAACCACTAGATGTCCCTAAGTGTTGTAGGAAATTTCTGTATTACTTAGCGACACCCAGTGGCCACATGTGGTATTTTCCATTTTATTTAATATTAAAAATTATTTGTATTCGTTTTGCAAAGAAATGACACATTTTTCCATTTTAAGTAAACAAAAAAAAAAAAACGTGTTAGTCTGTTTCCTGTGCTGGTTGAACGTTTGTCATTGATATGAAAACAGAAAATACCAAATTCAACCACTAGATGGCCATAAGTGTCTTAGGAAATTTCTGTAACACTTAGCGACACCCAGTGGCCAAATGTGGTATTTTCAATATAAAAATAAAGAAATGTTATTAGGGTTTTTCCTGCGCTGGTTGAATGTTTTTCGGTATAAAAATACCAAATCCAACCACTAGATGGCTCTAAGTATTGTAGAAAATGTCTGTAACACTAAGCGACACAGAGCGGCCAAAAAAAAAAAAAATGCACTGTACTTAGAGCAGTAAAATTGCATATACATTCTGCGTGAACGGAGCAAAGAAAAAAAAAATATTAGGCTATTTCCTGTGCTGGTTGAATATATGTCATTGATAGAAAACACAAAAGATCAAATCTGACCACTAGATGGCACTAAGTATTGTAAGGAATTCCTGTAATACTCAGCGACACCCAGTGGCCACATGTGGTATTTTCCATTATACATCAACAAAAAAAGTTATTAGGCTATTTCCTGTGCTGGTTGAATGTTTGTCATTGATAGAAAACAGAAAATACCAAATCCAACCACTAGATGGCCCTAAGTGTCGTAGAAAATTTCTATATTACTTAGCGACACCCAGTGGCCAAATGTGGTATTTCCCATTCTAAACCAAAAAATAAAAAACACTCAACCAGCACAGGACATTGCCCAATAACATTTGTTTTTTGTTTGTTTTTTCACGGATGCCGATGAAGTGCTCTGCAATTTTTTTATTAATTAATTAATAATTTTTTTTCATTTATTTTTAAATCCGAAATTGTAGCGTTGTCGCCAGAACAGGAGATGAGTGGTGGGAAAGGAGGTTCCCCCTCTCTGGATCGCCTGTCGTGTCTCTGGGACAGGAAGTGAAGGAAAATCTCCTGGGGGGGGGGGGGCACAGACAGTAAAAAAAAAAAAAAAAAGGTTTCAGTGGTTCTAATGTTTGGCAATGAAAGAGTTAATTCTGAAATCCCCACAGCCCCTCCCCCTCCACGCTTCCAAACCCGGAGCATCTGTCGGAGAGCGACGCTCACTTAATTTCCATTTGATGGCAAATTCACACATAAATAAAGTAAATTGGACGGCATAATTAACTGACACACACGGGGAGGCAGACAGCGCCTGGTATCTCCTCGTCAGCGTGAATTGATGGCGTACAGAGACGAGCATGCGCGCCGTTCTGCCAACGTATATTTACATCACGGGGCGGTCGGCGAGCGGTTAAGCACCTGAAGATATAAGTACATATAATATACAATATATAAACTGTCTTAATGAGAGGGCACACCTGGGCACTGCCCGGGGGCCCCAGCGCATGGGGGGGCCCCTGCAGTTTCCCCAAAGCAGCTGCTCCTTGAGCCCACACTGCCCTGAAATTGGGGGCCCCATGATGGCACTGAGAGTGATAGATACCCAGGGGGGGGCAGTCTGCCTCCTACCTACTTGATGTCTGTTTACCTGCACTGCCATCATTGTAGGGGCCCCAGAGCATTACTTTGCCCAGGGGCCTCAACTTCATGGGGGCCCCTGCAGTTTCCCCAAAGCAGCTGCTCCTTGAGCCCACGCTGCCCCGAAATTGGGGGGCCCCATGATGGCACTGAGAGTGATAGATACACAGGGGGGGGCAGTCTGCCTCCTACCTACTTGATGTCTGTTTACCTGCACTGTCATCATTGTAGGGGCCCCAGCAGGCATGGACTGGCCATTGGGACTACCAGAAGTTTCCCGGTGGGCCGATGGCTCAGTGGACCAGTCAGGTGCAGTCAGTGGCGTAACCAGAGTCATGGGCGCCCGGGGCAGATTTTTTTTCCCGCCCCCCCTTATATAAACATGATATCAGGGCTGCAGTGTGGAGCTCCCTATTAAGCTATGGACCGGGCCGGGCCAACACTCTACTCCAGCGGAGTCCCAGCCTCAGCCTGTGGCAGAGGCAGGGTGTGCGCTGGGGAAGACTTGGGACAGGCAGCCTGTCCCAGGTCTTCCCCAGCACACACCCTGCCTCTGCTAAACCATTCTCTCCCTTCTCTCCTTTTCCAGCGACGCTTACTTGCTTGGCTGAGCGGGAGTCCCTGCAGGCGCCGCCGGACTGCAGAGCGCGTCACCATCTTGGAGCCTCCACAGAGCGCGCAGGTGTTATGCCAAACAGGGCATCCCCTGCATCCTTCCAGGCGTGCTTGTGCCGGCCGCTGGGAGGTACCGACGGGGGGCTGTGCGCTCAGTGGAGGAGCCGCTTACTATACTATCCGCAGAGCTGCCAGTCGCTGGCGCCCCCCTCAGCTCAGCGCCCGGGGCAGACGCACCCCCTGCCCCCCTGGTTGTTACGCCACTGGGTGCAGTCCTGGAGCCACTCCTCTCTGACAGTGAGTGATCATGAAACTCTGATGAGGGACACTCTAATGCAAAGGGGGCTCTCTGATACAAGGGGGGACACTCTGATGTAAGGGGGGGGGGCACTGAAGGGAAACACTCTGATGCAAGGGGGATCTCTGATGCAAGGGGGACACTCTGATGCAAGGGGGACACTGATGTAAGGGGGGACACTGAAGGGGAACACTCTCATGCAAGGGGGACTCTCTGCAAGGGGGACACTCTGATACAAGGGGGGCACTGATGCAAGGGGGAACACTCTGATGTAAGGGGGGACACTGAAGGGGAACACTCTGATGCAAGGGGGACACTCTGATGCAAGGGGGCTCTCTGATACAAGGGGGGACACTCTGATGTAAGGGGGGGCACTGAAGGGGAACACTCTGATGCAAGGGGGATCTCTGATGCAAGGGGGACACTCTGATGTAAGGGGGGACACTGAAGGGGAACACTCTCATGCAAGGGGGGACTCTATGCAAGGGGGACACTCTGATACAAGGGGGGCACTGATGCAAGGGGGAACACTCTGATGTAAGGGGGGACACTGAAGGGGAACACTCTGATGCAAGGGGGATCTCTGATGCAAGGGGGACACTCTGATGCAAGGGGGACACTCTGATGTAAGGGGGGGCACTGAAGGGGAACACTCTGATGCAAGGGGGATCTCTGATGCAAGGGGGACACTCTGATGTAAGGGGGACACTCTGATGTAAGGGGGACACTGAAGGGGAACACTCTCATGCAAGGGGGACTCTCTGCAAGGGGGATCTCTGATGCAAGGGGGACACTCTGATACAAGGGGGCTCTGGCGGTGGACACTCTGATAGGGGACATTATGATACAAGGGGGACTCTCAAAATTAAAGTGGGCTGGTCTGGATGAAGTCCAGGGCCACATTTTTGTCCCAGTCCAGCTCTGGGCCCTAGAGCATTACTTTGCCCAGGGGCCCATGATGCCATTAAGACGGCTCTGCACCCCATAGAGAACACGACACATGTGTGGTGTAGAGGCCGGGACCAGAATGGACCCACATTTATACAGAAGATCTACGGCACCAATTGCCGGGTCTCGGGGGGCAGAATCCACCCCCCCTCCCCCTCCAATACCAATGGAAGTTATGATCAATAATATATTGGTCTTTAGCATTAAGCTACAACTCCAAAGAGGATATTAATAGCAACAGGAAACACCCCCCCCCCCCCCCACCACACAAAAAAAAAAAAAAAAAAAACGTATTTACAGACAAGGAAAAAGACACAAAAAATAAATAAAAAGTAACTGAGCTACTTTAACTGGCAACACTGTATCCAAATGAGATTGTTATGATTTTTTTTATTTATTTACTTTATTTTATTATAATTATTATTATTATTTTTATATATTTTTTTTATTTATTATTATATATATAGAAGCGCTCTCTCCCTCCAGGGGGTCTACCAATGCGAGGAGGAGCCACGAGCGCCGCCGGAGGGACCCCAGAAGACGAGGTCTGGGGCCACACTGTGCAAATGTATGAAATGTCGTATCGCAAAAAAATGGTCGGCTCATTGAGCAGCCAGATCTTCCGGGGGCTGAAGTGGTTAATACAAGTATAATGCCGCGTACGCACGATCGGAATTTCCGATGGAAAAAGTCAGACGGACCCACCGCGTGTACGCCCCATCGGAAATTCCAATGAAATCCATCGGAGTTTAAATATAGAACATATTTTATTTTACGCCGATGGAATTCGTCGGAATTGCGATGAGCTTTTGGTCGGGCGATCGCGTGTACGCGACATTCGTTCTTTTTAGATAAAAATCCAATTGGAATGTTTATTTTTTATTTTTGGTCAAGTACCATCGGAATTATTTCAAATGTAAAATCCTAAATTGGTGTGTATTGTGATGGAGGGGGATGGGGGGGGGAGGGTGAAGGGCTGAGTGTCAGGATTGGGTGTGAGAAGTGAGTGTGAATGAAAAATGATGATTATGTATCAAATAAGTGCACTGAGGAATAATAAGTGCCGTGTACATCTCAATGGATGCCATGAGATCGCCCCCCCCCCCCTCACTACTTCAGATGTCATCAATTTTCAGAGATTGACACCGTAGCTTGTGGACTCTATAAGGCTGCTTTCACACTGGGGCGCGGGCGGCGTCGGCGGTAAAGTGCTGCTATTTTTAGCGCCACTTTACTGTTGTTTTTGCGGAGGTATTTGGCCGCCAGCGAGGCACTTTTAATTGCTGCTGGTGGTGGAGGGGTGGTAAAGCGGTGGAGGAGGTGTAGTAGAGCGGTGGTAGAGGGGTAGTAGAGCGGTGGTGGAGTGGTGGTGGAGGGGTGGTAGAGTGGTGGCGGAGAAGAACGCAAAATTTCATATGGTTACAGTGTTGATCTCTTGTATCATGTCCTCAATCTCTGACCATCTCTTGTATCATGTCTGCAGTCTCTGACCATCTCTTGTATCATATCTGCAGTCTCTGACCATCTCTTGTATCATATCTGCAGTCTCTGACCATCTCCTGTATCATGTCTGCAGTCTCTGACCATCTCCTGTATCATGTCTGCAGTCTCTGACCATCTCCTGTATCATGTCTGCAGTCTCTGACCATCTCCTGTATCATGTCTGTAGTCTTCCACTTTATCCTGATAAAGATTAAAGAAGAGAAGGATGAAGAAGCAATGTGAACCGGTGGGAATTTCGGGATTTTTATTTATTTCGGTTCTGCGGCTCCAAGTAGCGAAGTCGCTGGATTAGCGATTTCCGACCGCAAAGGTCAGGAGCGGCGACCTTCGTATTTCTCTCGGGGGGGGGGGGGGTTTGCAGGGCGATGTCGAAATTTGTGAGAGTGAAGAAGAGACAAGCAGGTGTTCTCGGAATATTTATTTTCCCCCGCTGCGCGTTGGAGGGGCGAAGCCATTAGAGGGGCCGCCTTCCCACATCCATACAGACAATTAGAGGGCGTCCGGGGGTGTCGGCGTGATAATAAAAACGCACGGAATTGGATTCTTGTCTCCGCATTATTCGCTTATTACGCAGAATTCCGAGACGGCGGACACGCTCTTTGTTGTTTATTGATCTCTATTGAAAATCCCCAACAGCAAAGTTTAATTGAAACGCGCAGCTTGGGCCCTCGACAGACTGTCAATGCTCATCAGCCAGGTGCGACCGCGCGGGGGGGGGGTAAAAGTTCCCACTATGCTGAGAGTTCCAGATATTGGCAACAATTTTTTAAATGTTATACTACTTGTTTCATCCAAGTGGCCGGTGCTCAATTTTTTTTTGTGGGGGTGCAAACTGAAAAAAAAAACCCATCAAACGCAGCCTCACTGTGCCCATCAATTGCCGCCACTGTGCCCATCAATTGGTGCCACTGTGCCCATCAAACGCAGCCTCACTGTGCCATCAATTGGTGCCACTGTGCCCATCAAACGCAGCCTCACTGTGCCCATCAATTGCAGCCACTGTGCCCATCAATTGGTGCCACTGTGCCCATCAAACGCAGCCTCACTGTGCCATCAATTGGTGCCACTGTGCCCATCAAACGCAGCCTCTGTGCCCATCAATTACCGCCACTGTGCCCATCAAACGCAGCCACTATGCCCATCAAATGCAGCCACTGTGCCCATCAAATGCAGCCACTGTGCCCATCAAATGCAGCCACTGTGCCCATCAATCACCACCACTGTGCCATTAAACACAGCCACTGTGTCCATCAATTGCAGCCACTGTGCCCATCAAATGCAGCCACTGTGCCCATCAATTACCGCCACTGTGCCATCAAACGCAGCCACTGTGCCCATCAATTACCACCACTGTGCCCATCAATCGCAGCCACTATGCCCATCAAATGCAGCCACTGTGCCCATCAAACGCAGCCACTGTGCCCATCAATTACCGCCACTGTGCCCATCAAACGCAGCCACTATGCCCATCAAATGCAGCCACTGTGCCCATCAAATGCAGCCACTGTGCCCATCAAATGCAGCCACTGTGCCCATCAAATGCAACCACTGTGCCATTAAACACAGCCACTGTGTCCATCAATTGCAGCCACTGTGCCCATCAAACGCAGCCACTGTGCCCATCAAATGCAGCCACTGTGCCCATCAAACGCAGCCACTGGGCCATCAAACGCAGCCACTGTGCCCATCAAACGCAGCCACTGAGCCCATCAAATGCAGCCACTGTGCCCATCAAATGCAGCCACTGTGCCCATCAATCTCAGCCACTGGGCCATCAAACGCGACCACTTTGCCCATCAAACGCAGCCACTGTGCCCATAAATGTCACCCTGTTAACCGCTTAAGGACAGCCGCCGCACGCATTTTTACGTCGACAGAATGGCACAGCTGCGCAAATGGGCGTACAGGTACGTCCCCTTCAATTTGCTGCCGTGTGATCGCGTGCGCTCCGTGCGCTCCGGCACGCTTGCGACCCTGTGGCGACCATGCCTGTGGGACCCGCGGACTCGATGATCGGGTCACGGAGCTTAGGAATGGGGAGATGCCAGTGTAAACACAGCACCTCCCTGTTCTTCCTAGTGTCACTGATCGCCTGTTCCCTCTCACTCGTAGCCACGCCCCCTAACAGTTAGAATCACTCCCTAGGACACACTTAACCCCTACAGCGCCACCTACAGGTTAACCCCATTCACTGCCAGTGTCATTTTTACAGTAATCAGTGCATTTTTATAGCACTGTTCGCTGTATAAATGACAATGGTCCCAAAATAGCGTCAAAAGTGTCCCACGTGTCTGCCGCAATGTCGCAGTCACGATAAAAAACGCTGATCGCCGCCATTACTAGTAAAAAAAAATATTAATAAAAATGCCATAAAACGACCCCCCTATTTTGTAGGCACTATAACTTTTGCGCAAAGCGATCAATTATTGCATTTTTTTTTTTTACCAAAAATATGTAGAAGAACACGTATCGGCCTAAACTGAGGGAATTTTTTTTTTTTTTTTTTAATATATTTTTGGGGGATATTTATCAGAGCAAAAAGTAATGTCGCAGTCACGAAAAAAATCGCAGATCGCCGCCATTACTAGTAAAAAAAAAAAATTATAAAAACGCCATAAAACTATCCCCTATTTTGTAAGCGCTATAACTTTTGCGCAATCCAGTCAATAAACGCTTACTGCGTTTTTTTTTTTTACCAGAGATATGTAGAAGAATACTGAGGAAAAAAAATTATATATTTTTGGGGATATTTATTATAGAAAAAAATATATATATATATATTTTAAATTGCCACACTTCTTTTGTTTAGAGCGCAAAAAATAAACGCCGCAGGGGTGACCAAATACCACCAAAAGAAATCTCTATCTGTGGGGAAAAAAAAGGACGCCAATTTTGTTCGGGAGCCGCGTCGCCCGACCGCGCAATCGTCAGTTAAAGCGACGCAGCGCCGAATCGCAAAAAAAAAGTGGCCCGGTCATTGGCCAGCCAAACGGTCCGGGGGCTGCAGTAGGGTGCCCACGTGTCCCAGATTGCCCCGGGATTGTCCCGCAATTTCGCATTTGTGTCCCGCGTCCCCGGGCACCTTCATTCCGGGACAATACAGTGTCCCGGGAATAAAATGAGGACACGCAGCCACCCTAATAGAGGATTGCCAGACTGGTTGCTAGGGCCGCCCCGCCTGGTGTCTGGCAACCAGTGACGTGACATTCGCAGAGTGAGGCCGAGAGGAGCAAGGACGTGTCCCTGAATGGCATTTGGGAAATGTGGTCACCCTAGGCTGAAGGGGTTAAATGAAGTAGAAAAAAATATGTATTTACCGGAGGAAAAACAAAAACATCTTCTTCATGGTGACAACGTATCATTTGATGTCGTCAATAGCAAGGGCGGATCCAGAGTCTAGTCTCGGGGGGGGGGGGGGGGGGGGGGGCACTGCCAGAAAATAAGGTGTTGCTTACAGAACTCAATTAGGTGTCCGATGTGTCCGCTGCAATGTTGCAGTACCGCTAAAAAATCAATGATTTCCGCCATTACTAGTAAAAAATATTTAAATATAAATGCCATAAATCTATCCCATAGTTTCTAGATGATTGTCAGGGACTGCAGACATGGTACAAGAGATGGTCAGAGACTGCAGACATGGTACAAGAGATGGTCAGAGACTGCAGACATGGTACAAGAGATGGTCAGAGAATGCAGACATGGTACAAGAGATGGTGAGAGACTGCAGACATGGTACAAGAGATGGTCAGAGACTGCAGACATGGTACAAGAGATGGTCAGAGACTGCAGACATGGTACAAGAGATGGTCAGAGACTGCAGACATGGTACAAGAGATGGTCAGAGACTGCAGACATAGTACAAGAGAAGATCAGAGAATGCAGACATAGTACAGGAGATGGTCAGAGACTGCAGACATGGTACAAGAGATGGTCAGAGACTGCAGACATGGTACAAGAGATGGTCAGAGACTGCAGACATGGTACAAGAGATGGTCAGAGAATGCAGACATGGTACAAGAGATGGTAAGAGACTGCAGACATGGTACAAGAGATGGTCAGAGACTGCAGACATGGTACAAGAGATGGTCAGAGACTGCAGACATGGTACAAGAGATGGTCAGAGACTGCAGACATGGTACAAGAGATGGTCAGAGAATGCAGACATGGTGCAAGAGATGGTAAGAGACTGCAGACATGGTACAAGAGATGGTCAGAGACTGCAGACATGGTACAAGAGATGGTCAGAGACTGCAGACATGGTACAAGAGATGGTCAGAGACTGCAGACATGGTACAAGAGATGGTCAGAGACTGCAGACATGGTACAAGAGATGGTCAGAGAATGCAGACATGGTGCAAGAGATGGTAAGAGACTGCAGACATGGTACAAGAGATGGTAAGAGACTGCAGACATGGTACAAGAGATGGTCAGAGAATGCAGACATGGTACAATAGATGGTTAGAGAATGCAGACATGGTGCAAGAGATGGTCAGAGACTGCAGACATGGTACAAGAGATGGTAAGAGACTGCAGACATGGTACAAGAGATGGTAAGAGACTGCAGACATGGTACAAGAGATGGTCAGAGACTGCAGACATGGTACAAGAGATGGTCAGAGACTGCAGACGTGGTACAACGGATGGTCAGAGACTGTAAACGTGGTACAGGAGATGGTCAGAGACTGCAGACGTGGTACAAGGGATGGTCAGAGACTGCAGGCATGGTACAAGTGATGGTCAGAGACTGCAGGCATGGTACAAGGGATAGTCAGAGACTGCAGGCATGGTACAAGGGATGGTCAGAGACTGCAGACATGGTACAAGGGATGTTTAGAGACTGAAGACATGGTACAAGAGATCAATGCAGCCTCATCAGTGGCCATCATTGCAGCCTCACTGTGCATATGAACGCAGCCCCACCTTTGTATAAAAATTCAGTCCCACTTTTGTATATTAATGCAGTCCCACTTTTGTTTATTAATGCACTACCACTATTGTATATCAATGCAGCCCCACCTTTGTATATGAATGCAGTCCCACCTTTGTATATGAATGCAGTCCAACCTTTGTATATGAATGCAGTCCCACTTTTGTCTATGAATCCAGTCCCAATTTTGTATATGAATCCACTCCCACTTTTGTCTATGAATCCAGTCCCACTTTTGTCTATAAATCCAGTCCCACTTTTGTCTATGAATCCAGTCCCACTTTTGTCTATTAATGCAGCCACACTGTGCATGGCACTCACCATGGCATTACCTCGATCACACACAGCAGGTATCTCCTGTCCTGACGTGTGTCATGGAACAAACAGGAGCTGTAGGTCTGTGTTCGGCAGGGCAGTGTGCTCTAGCAAGGTCCCCCCTAGACGAGCTTGTGTGATAGACAAAACACTGATTCAATCAGTGTTCCATCTCCATCTACTATCACACGAGCAGGTCTAGCACAGGCAGCACAGCCGAACACAGATCCAGCTCTCACACACAGCCAGAGATGCCCGATGTCATACACGCAGGAGAGAGGGGAGCGCTGCAGTCAGCTACAGCTCAAAGCAACCTCAGGACAGGCAGCCTACCGGCCCTGGTGATAAGAGAGAGAGAGGGCCAGATTCAGGTAGATGAGAGTATCTTTCCTCTGGAGTAACGCTTCTCATTTACGTTACTCTGAAGACCCTTTCAGCGCAAGTCCTGTAATTCACATAGCAGTTGCGCGTAAACTTGCGCCAGAGTAACGATAATGCGCTGGCGTAACCCGACGCAAGTGGAAGTGGGTGTGATCATATGTAAATGATGGGCGGAGCCCAGCGCAGAGGCTTACGTTCAGCGCATCATCCACGGAGCATGCGCAGTGAGTGCGGCTCCACTCGCCCCCCTTGTGCGCATGCTCACAACTTCCGTCGGCACCACTTCCTGGGAAACGTCAGCGCAATGCGTTCCGCTGGGCGCTTAAAAGCGCTGGCGGAAACGCCATTCCGGCGCAAAAGTATTTCCGCTTCCCCCCACCCCAGGGAAGATACTTTTGTGCTGTGATGGCTGCTCCCGCTACCCCCAGAGAGAGGAGGAACCTCAACTTTAATTCACAGGAGGTCTCAGTGATCATTTCGGCAATGGAGACGGATAATGAATTTCTCCATGGCAAAAAAAGCCGGAAGACCAGCCGGGAGAGGAAGCAGGGCATCCTGGAGTCGATTGCTGCCAGGGTCAATGTCCTGGGCTACTCCACCCGGACTGCTGGGGACATACAAAAAAAAATTAATGACCTGCGGCGCAAGGTGAGGGACAAGGTGGCCTCCATCAGGAGGTATGAGAGGGGCACAGGTGGTGGTCCCCCATGTCCTGTCACCCTAACCGCAGAGGAGGAGGTGGTTGCTCGCTGCCTGGAGAGGGAGCAGGTGGAGGGGGTCGCAGGCTATGACTCCGTGGAGGAAGGCACAAGGACAGGTAAGTGTTTTATAATCCCCTATTTGTTGTTTTGCATTTGGGGGGGGAGGGTACATGTGCCAAGTGTGTGGGACCACCAACATGTGTCTGCTTTGTGTCATCCACAGATGACGGAGCTGGGCCATCATCGGTCAGCGTACATTCCACCCCATCCCCCCCACGCCATCATGTGCCCGAGCCACTGGGTGGTGAAGAGGTTGTGGAGGAGGAGAGTGGCCACACCACACCTGCCGAGGTGGTTGTGGAGGATCCTGCTGTGGCAGAGCAGGACTTTACCTTAGTTTTGTCGGTCTCCTCCCCTTCTCCTGGGCCGTCTGTCGTCCCCTCCCCCATCCTTGGAAGCCCCTCAAGGGCGACTCCTTCCACCCGAGGACAACCATCTTCTGTCCCCAGGAAGGCGACCCAGAAGACCAGGGGGGTGTCTGATGGTATACAGGACCAGTTGGCGAGGGATCACGCCAGGCAGACGGAACAGATGGGGGCCATAGCGGTGCACTTGGAGAAAGTGTCTGACAGCCTGGGCTCCGTTGCCAACCTCAGCAACGCAGTGCAGGATGTCAGCTGCAACTGCGCTGCAGTGGTCACCACTTTGGGGGAGGTGCAGGGGGATATCCGGAACCTTACTGCAGCCGTCCAGGCCAACAGTGCTGCCATCCGGGAGCAGGGGAGGCTGAGTCGGCGGGCCCAGCACTACCAGGTCACCCGTCAGCTCCGGATGCAGGCCCAGACCAACTCCTACCTTGGACGGATAGCCAGGGCCTTGGAGGGCACGCAGGCCACACCTGCCAGGAGTGGCCCACCTGGGGATCAGCCACCTCCAGATGCCCCCCCACCCCCACCCACTCCATCCAGGCAGCTGAGGAGCCAGAGAGGGGCCCCCAGAAGAAGCCCCCGGCATCCCCGATGAGGCCTTTTATTTTTTCTGGTTTTATATTATTGTTTTTGACATACTCAGGTCATGAGTTTATTTTTTATTTTGCTCAGGTTTTGAGATTTTGTTTCTTTTAATTATCAGGATATGATATTATTAATTTCTTTTTGTACTGCACACGGTCAGGAGTGCAGGGGACAGTGTGAATGGTGTGTGAATGTGAGGGGGTGGCACTCCTGAAAGTAAGGGGTGTCACCCTCGGCCGTGGTGGTGAAGTGAACCCCACGGCTGAATGAATGACGTGTGAAAGGTGTGTGAATGGACAGTGACATCATTGGGGCCTTGACGCTGGCGTTACTGCTCCCAACTCCTACATGCTGGACTTGGGCTAATCCAATGCGATGTGCATGTGGTGTGTGTGATCTAGGGACATCAGTGGTGTACACGCGTGCACTGTCTGTGTAATTAATGTTTTGGTTTAGTGTCCAAAGATGCCTACGGCGAGGACCCTCCTGACTGCTCTTCCATCAGCAGACTGGGTGTCCTCTGGCAGGTGGGGACTGTGTGGGTCGGGGGTCAGGTCATCACGTATGTCAATATGCAGGCCTTTTTTCATAGCAAAGTTGTGCAGAATGCAACATGCACCGATGATCTGACACACAAAGGTAGGGGAATACAATAGGGCCCCCCCAGACTTATCCAGGCATCGGAAACGGGACTTCAGGAGCCCAAATGTTTGCTCCACCACTGCACGGGTTTTGATGTGTGCTTCATTGTATTTTCTCTCTCCTCTGGTTTGGGGGTTCCGGAAAGGAGTCATGAGATGGGGTCCCAGTGCATATGCAGAGTCACCTGGAAGGGAAAAGACAGGAGAATGTTAGTCATGCATGTGCGATTTCTGTTGTGCATCACGGGAGGGGATAGTCATGCCTGACTCCCTTGTCACTCACCAACCAGCCAGCTGTCCCCATACATGTTCTGGTTAAATTCTGCTGGGATGGGGCTCTGACGGTATATGAAGCTGTCATGGCTGGACCCGGGGTGTTTGGCACGGACGTGCCATATGAGGCGTTGGGCATCAGCTATCACCTGTACGTTGATGGAATGCCAATGCTTCCGATTGCGGTATATGTGCTCTGTGGCACTGGGGGGCTGTAGGGCCACATGTGTGCAATCAATGGCCCCCACAGTGCGAGGGAATCTGGCAATGTTGTAGAAATCTGTCATTGCCTTCAGCCGCAGCTCCTCAGTGGTTGGTCTGATGAACTGGTTGGACATGCGTCTGAGGATTGCAGGGACAACCTGGTGCACACATCTGCTCACGGAGGACTGTGACATCCCAGCCACCACTCCACTTGTACGCTGAAATGATCCACTTGCAAGGAAATGAAGTGTTGCCAGGACCTTCACCAGTGGCTGCACTGCTTGTGAGCGGCGTGTCTTGCTGGTGATGTCATCCTGCAGGGTTGTGGTTAGTTCAAGTATTGCATCAGGGCTGAATCTGAATAGGCGATACACCTCCTCATCCCCCATGCCAAAGAGGCTCATACGAGTGCGGTATATCCTCTCACGTGCCCGCCTTCTTGGTTCCAGGGGACCCATCAGTAGTTCTAGGACCACAATTGCCCCTGGCATGTTGGCACACAGAGGTGTCCTCCTTGCAAGTGTTGTTGTTCAGCAAGCTCTTATCGTCGGTAACGCTGCTGCTGTAGCTGCTCTCCTGCTGACCTGTGACCGTCTGGAGTAAAGATAAAGCAGCCTTTTGTAGAAATAACTTTGCGCCGGACGGACCAGATACGCGCGGCGCATGTAGCCAGCGTATGGTGCTAATCCGTTCGTGAATTGGGAAAAATACCTCATTTGCATATTTGCAGGGGAAATCAATGGGCGCGACTGATGCGCCCCAGCAAAAATAAACGCTGACGATACTCTGGCGTCGGAACGTTCCGCCGGTCGCAAATGACCCGTTATTGGGCGCATCTAGTTTGGTGGGTACGGGCACATAGAAACGACGGCGCATCATCACAGTTACGCGGCGCATATCCAAATACTCCAGCGCAAGTGTTCGTGAATCTGGCCCAGAGAGTGAGAGACTCGGCAGCGGCAGCTGCAGGCAGGCCCGGACTGGGACAAAAAATAGGCCTGGGCATTTTAGACTGAGCAGCCCGGGGGAGAAAGAAAGATAGATAAAGATAAAAAGAAAGAAGGGAAGGTAGGAAGATGGATTGATAGATAGATATAAAGCAATAAGGGAAGATAGATAGATAGAAAGATAGATAGATAAACAAGAAAGATAGATAAAGATAGAAAGCAAGAAGGGAAGGAAGGAAGATAGATAAAGAAAGAAATATAGATAAAGAAAGAAGGGAAGATAGATAGATAGATAAAGAAGGGAAGGAAGATAGACAAAGAAAAATAGATAAAGATAGAAAGAAAGAAGAGAAGGAAGGAAGGAAGATAGATAAAGATAAATAGATAGATAGATAAATATAGATAGACAGTGGCGGTGCGTCTATAGAGGGCGCCGGAGCGCCGCCCCCTCTGGCTCAGCCGCGACGATGGGTACAGTGGCGACAATTAAAGGGCACAGGGTGACACAGTGGTGACAATTGATGGCACAGTGGCTGCGTTTGATGGCATGGCACAGTGGTGACAATTGATGGCACAGTGGCTGTGTTTGATGGCATGGCACAGTGGTGACAATTGATGGGCACAGTAGCTGCATTTGATGGCATGGCACAGTGGTGACAATTGATGGCACAGTGGCTGTGTTTGATGGCATGGCACAGTGGTGACAATTGATGGCACAGTGGCTGTGTTTGATGGCATGGCACAGTGGTGACAATTGATGGCACAGTGGCTGTGTTTGATGGCATGGCACAGAGGTGACAATTGATGGCACAGTGGCTGTGTTTGATGGCATGGCACAGTGGTGACAATTGATGGCACAGTGGCTGCGTTTGATGGCACAGTGGCTGCGTTTGATGGCATGGCACAGAGGTGACAATTGATGGCACAGTGGCTGCGTTTGATGGCATGGCACAGAGGTGACAATTGATGGCACAGTGGCTGTGTTTGATGGCATGGCACAGAGGTGACAATTGATGGCACAGTGGCTGTGTTTGATGGCATGGCACAGAGGTGACAATTGATGGCACAGTGGCTGCGTTTGATGGCATGGCACAGAGGTGACAATTGATGGCACAGTGGCTGCGTTTGATGGCACAGTGGCTGCGTTTGATGGCATGGCACAGAGGTGACAATTGATGGCACAGTGGCTGCGTTTGATGGCATGGCACAGAGGTGACAATTGATGGCACAGTGGCTGTGTTTGATGGCATGGCACAGAGGTGACAATTGATGGCACAGTGGCTGCGTTTGATGGCATGGCACAGAGGTGACAATTGATGGCACAGTGGCTGTGTTTGATGGCATGGCACAGTGGTGACAATTGATGGCACAGTGGCTGTGTTTGATGGCATGGCACAGTGGTGACAATTGATGGCACAGTGGCTGTGTTTGATGGCATGGCACAGAGGTGACAATTGATGGCACAGTGGCTGCGTTTGATGGCATGGCACAGAGGTGACAATTGATGGCACAGTGGCTGTGTTTGATGGCATGGCACAGAGGTGACAATTGATGGCACAGTGGCTGCGTTTGATGGCATGGCACAGAGGTGACAATTGATGGCACAGTGGCTGTGTTTGATGGCATGGCACAGTGGTGACAATTGATGGCACAGTGGCTGTGTTTGATGGCACAGTGGTGACAATTGATGGCACAGTGGCTGTGTTTGATGGCATGGCACAGTGGTGACAATTGATGGCACAGTGGCTGTGTTTGATGGCATGGCACAGTGGTGACAATTGATGGCACAGTGGCTGCGTTTGATGGCACAGTGGCTGCGTTTGATGGCATTGCACAGTGGTGACAATTGATGGGCCCAGTGGCTGCGTTTGATGGGCACAGTGAGGCTGCAATTGCTTTTTTTTTTTCATTTGCGCCCCCCAAAAATTTGGAGCACCAGCCGCCACTGTAGATAGATAGCTAGATAGATTATTATCTATCTACAGTGGCAGCTGGTGGGGGGGTGCAAATGAAAAAAAAAAAGAGAAAAAAGAGAGAGAGAGAGAGAGAGAGAGAGAGAGAGAGAGAAAAAAAAGGTGAAGAGAGAGCGAGAGAGAAGGGAATGAAGGGCACCCCATATATCAGTGTACAGTACTCTCAGTACTCACTCAGAGGCAGGAGGGACTGACTGGATGGATGGATATCAGACTCCATCTTTCCTTTCTGATTGCTGGGCTTGAATCTTCCCGCCCACATCCCTTAGGCAGAAGAACAGTGTCCGTCGGGAGAGTGGGCGGGGCAGACACGGGAGGAAAAGAAGAGAGGAGGGGGAGGAGTAGAAGCAGCTCCTCTCCTCTAACTGGCCGTGGGGGCAGCAAGGGGAGGGGAGAAGTGTCAGAGCTGGCTATGATACCCCAGCTGATATCTCTCTATCTGGCGCTGTGTTGGTGATGTACACCCCTGGGGAGACGTGACATACGGCCCGCTGGCCGCCGAGGGCCGTTCGCGGGCCCACAGGCATTTGCTAGGTTTGCCCTATGGCCAGTCCGGGCCTGGCTGCAGGCACCGCAAAGCAGTTTAAAAAAAATGTTTTTTTTTTTTTTTTTTTTAAAGCCAATGTCACATGATTGCCTCGGGGGGGGGGGGGGGGGCAATTGCCCTGTTGCCCCCCCCCCCTGGATCCGCCGTTGGCCAATAGTTACATTGTAAGAAGAAAGTGTGGAATGGACGTCCCTCCGGAGATAATGGGGCCTCTCCTCTCGGATTACAGGCAGATAATGACGATCGTTCTTCTCGAATCAATCTCCGATCAATGTTGGCGTGAAGGATAAATCTCCCCCCTTATCTGATGGTGGGAACTTTCTCTCCTTCGGAGGTCCCTCGTGGGCCATTTTAGTCCTCCTGCTTGATTGAGACGTCCACCCACCAGCCTGGGAACAATCCGGCCAATATAATGACCCCCCCGCCCCCCCCCGGCCTCCACGAATCCCACTCCACACACAGGAGCTAATTACCATGCAAATAACGAAAGGCCACCGATTTCCTATCCCAGGGCGGCTCGATAGAGGTGGCGAGACCTTAAAGATTCCCGTTCCTGCGATCCGGGGCGGCCGGATATGGATTCTGCTTTGCGGCTGAAAAAATTGGTTCATAAGAAGATTTACTGGTTTAGATAAATTGCATCGAGAACTCAGAGTCGCCCCCCCCCCCTCCCCCTCCCGCATCGATCACATAGAGAGTTGAAACCTGTGGAGGGCGATGGGGGGGGGGGGGGGAAACTTTGTGTTTGGTAAGAATTTACTTATCATCGGTATTATGTAGCGCCGCCGACACCCTCCAGAGGGGGCGCTGAATTGTTTTGGGATTTCTGAAGATGACACAACTCACCCACCCAGCACTTACTGACACACCTTGAGGTATTTCAAAGAATTTATTAGGCCAAGTGTAGCCTAAATGAGGAGAGGATTTCCAAATGTTCTGATACAATCAATAAGGGAACAATGTTACTCTGAGAGATTTGGATAAACACCGGCAGTATTCTGAATAACAGTAATTAACAGAATTAGGGTTAGAGGGTTAGGGTGTTAGGGTTAGGGTTAGAGGGTTAGGGTTAGAGGGTTAGGGTTAGAGGGTTAGGGTTAGAGTTAGAGGGTTAGGATTAGAGGGTTAGGGTTAGAGGGTTAGGATTAGAGGGTTAGAGTTAGAGGGTTAGGATTAGAGGGTTAGGGTTAGAGGGTTAGGGTTACAGGGTTAGGGTTAGAGAGTTAAGGTTAGAGTGTTGGGGTTAGAGTGTTAGGGTTAAAGGGTTAGAGTTAAGGGTTAGGGTTAGAGGGTTAGGGTTAGGGTTAGGGTTGGGGGTTAGGTTAGGGTTAGAGGGTTAGGGTGTTAGGGTTAGGATTAGAGGGTTAGGGCTAGAGGGTTAGGGTTAGAGGGTTAGGATTAGAGGGTTAGAGTTAGAGGGTTAGGATTAGAGGGTTAGGGTTAGAGGGTGAGGGTTAGGGTTAGAGGGTTAGGATTAGAGGGTTAGAGTTAGAGGGTTAGGATTAGAGGGTTAGGGTTAGAGGGTGAGGGTTAGGGTTAGAGGGTTAGGATTAGAGGGTTAGGGTTAGAGGGTTAGGGTTAGGGTTACAGGGTTAGGGTTAGAGAGTTAAGGTTAGAGTGTTGGGGTTAGAGTGTTAGGGTTAGAGGGTTAGAGTTAAGGGTTAGGGTTAGAGGGTTAGGGTTAGGGTTGGGGGTTAGGTTAGGGTTAGAGGGTTATGAGGTCAGCTTTCTTCTAACAGTTTTCAGGGGGATAACAGAAATAGGGTTAGAGGGTTAGGGTGTTAGGGTTAGGGTTAGAGGGTTAGGGCTAGGGTTAGGGTTAGAGGATTAGGGTTAGAGGATTAGGGTTAGAGGGTTAAAGGGTTAGAGGGTTAGGGTTAGAGAGTTAAGGTTAGAGTGTTAGGGTTAGAGGGTTAGAGGGTTAGGGTGTTAGGGTTAGGGTTAGAGGGTTAGGGTTAGAGGGTTAGGGTTAGAGAGTTAAGGTTAGAGTGTTAGGGTTAGGGTGTTAGGGTTAGGGTTAGAGGGTTAGGGTTAGAGGGTTAGGGTTAGAGGGTTAGAGTGTTAGGGTTAGGGTTAGAGGGTTAGGGTTAGAGGGTTAGAGGGTTAGGGTTAAGGTTAGAGTATTAGGGTTAGAGGGTTAGGGTTAGAGGGTTAGGGTTAAGGTTAGAGTATTAGGGTTAGAGGGTTAGGGTTAGAGGGTTAGGGTTAAGGTTAGAGTATTAGGGTTAGGGTTAGAGGGTTAGGGTTAGAGGGTCAGGGTTAAGGTTAGAGTATTAGGGTTAGAGGGTTAGGGTTAGAGTGTTAGGGTTAGAGGGTTAGAGTTAAAGGTTAGGGTTAGGGTTAGGGGGTTAGGGTTAGAGGGTTATGAGGTCAGCTTTCTTCTAACAGTTTTCAGGGGGATCACCATGAAAGGTATAGAGGGCTTTTCTAAAGAAGACACTAGAGGTAAGGACTGGCCTAGAAGATAGAGAAAGATTTTTAATTTCTGCAACAAAGATACAATAATGGTAACAGTAATAATTATTGCTACATAAGGTAAAAAAAAAAAGGTGAACTCCGCTTTCAACGCTACAAATAATAATAATATGCAATAGAAAATCCAATCAATTTCCATGATATTGACGAGCCCGGCTCTGCGGTAAGAAGTCTCTAATCATCCGGTTCCCAGTCATTCCTTTCTGCCTAATTAATCGCCGATCGATGTCTTCCGAGGAATTCATAAAGACAGAAATGATAGGAGGAAAAAAAACAATGTATTCAAAGTTGTTAAATAAAATGATGCCGCCGGGGCGAGAACAACTTTATTTAGAGATTAGCGGTGTGTATGAAACGATTTTCCATGAAGGAACAAGAAGATGAAAAGTATTTTCCACCTGCGCCGGAACGTTTAGCATATTATCTGACTCTATGGAACAACTCCCCCTCCCCCATCTGATATACACTATGGGCCAGATTCAGGTAGATGAGAGTATCTTTCCTCTGGAGTAACGCTTCTCATTTACGTTACTCTGAAGACCCTTTCAGCGCAAGTCCTGTAATTCACATAGCAGTTGCGCGTAAACTTGCGCCAGAGTAACGATAATGCGCTGGCGTAACCCGACGCAAGTGGAAGTGGGTGTGATCATATGTAAATGATGGGCGGAGCCCAGCGCAGAGGCTTACGTTCAGCGCATCATCCACGGAGCATGCGCAGTGAGTGCGGCTCCACTCGCCCCCCTTGTGCGCATGCTCACAACTTCCGTCGGCACCACTTCCTGGGAAACGTCAGCGCAATGCGTTCCGCTGGGCGCTTAAAAGCGCTGGCGGAAACGCCATTCCGGCGCAAAAGTAGTTCCGCTTCCCCCCACCCCAGGGAAGATACTTTTGTGCTGTGATGGCTGCTCCCGCTACCCCCAGAGAGAGGAGGAACCTGAATTTTAATGCCCAGGAGGTCTCAGTGATCATTTCGGCAATGGAGAGGGATAATGAATTTCTCCATGGCAAAAAAAGCCGGAAGACCAGCCGGGAAAGGAAGCAGGGCATCCTGGAGTCGATTGCTGCCAGGGTCAATGTCCTGGGCTACTCCACCCGGACTGCTGGGGACATACAAAAAAAAATTAATGACCTGCGGCGCAAGGTGAGGGACAAGGTGGCCTCCATCAGGAGGTATGAGAGGGGCACAGGTGGTGGTCCCCCATGTCCTGTCACCCTAACCGCAGAGGAGGAGGTGGTTGCTCGCTGCCTGGAGAGGGAGCAGGTGGAGGGGGTCGCAGGCTATGACTCCGTGGAGGAAGGCACAAGGACAGGTAAGTGTTTTATAATCCCCTATTTGTTGTTTTGCATTTGGGTGGGGGGGGTACATGTGCCAAGTGTGTGGGACCACCAACATGTGTCTGCTTTGTGTCATCCACAGATGACGGAGCTGGGCCATCATCTGTCAGCGTGCATTCCACCCCATCCCCCCCACGCCATCGTGTGCCTGAGCCACTGGGTGGTGAAGAGGTTGTGGAGGAGGAGAGTGGCCACACCACACCTGCCGAGGTGGTTGTGGAGGATCCTGCTGTGGCAGAGCAGGACTTTTCATTAGTGTTGTCTGTCTCCTCCCCTTCTCCTGGGCCGTCTGTCGTCCCCTCCCCCATCCTTGGAAGCCCCTCAAGGGCGACTCCTTCCACCCGAGGACATCCATCTTCTGGCCCCAGGAAGGCGACCCAGAAGACCAGGGGGGTGTCTGATGGTATACAGGACCAGTTGGCGAGGGATCACGCCAGGCAGACGGAACAGATGGGGGCCATAGCGGTGCACTTGGAGAAAGTGTCTGACAGCCTGGGCTCCGTTGCCAACCTCAGCAACGCAGTGCAGGATGTAAGCTGTAATTGCGCTGCAGTGGTCACCACTTTGGGGGAGGTGCAGGGGGATATTCGGCACCTTACTGCAGCCGTCCAGGCCAACAGTGCTGCCATCCGGGACCAGGGGAGGGTGAGTCGGCGGGCCCAGCACTACCAGGTCACCCGTCAGCTCCGGATGCAGGCCCAGACGAACTCCTACCTTGGACGGATAGCCAGGGCCTTGGAGGGCATGCAGGCCACACCTGTCAGGAGTGGCCCACCTGGGGATCAGCCACCTCCAGATGCCCCCCCACCCCCACCCACTCCATCCAGGCAGCTGCGGAGCCAGAGAGGGGCCCCCAGAAGAAGCCCCCGGCATCCCCGATGAGGCCTTTTTTTTTTGTTGTTTTATATTTTTGATTTGGACATACTCAGGTCATGAGTTTATTTTTTCTTTTTCTCAGGTTATGAGATTTTGTTTCTTTTAATTATCAGGATATGATATTATTAATTTATTTTTGTACTGCACACGGTCAGGAGTGCAGGGGACAGTGTGAATGGTGTGTGAATGTGAGAGGGTGGCACTCCTGAAAGTAAGGGGTGTCACCCTCGGCCGTGGTGGTGAAGTTAACCCCACGGCTGTATGAATGACGTGTGAAAGGTGTGTGAATGGACAGTGACATCATTGGGGCCTTGACGCTGGCGTTACTGCTCCCAACTCCTACATGCTGGACTTGGGCTAATCCAATGCGATGTGCATGTGGTGTGTGTGATCTAGGGACATCAGTGGTGTACACGCGTGCATTGTCTGTGTGATTAATGTTTTGGTTTAGTGTCCAAAGATGCCTACGGCGAGGACCCTCCTGACTGCTCTTCCATCAGCAGACTGGGTGTCCTCTGGCAGGTGGGGACTGTGTGGGTCGGGGGTCAGGTCATCACGTATGTCAATATGCAGGCCTTTTTTCATAGCAAAGTTATGTAGTATGCAACATGCACCGATGATCTGACACACAAAGGTAGGGGAATACAATAGGGCCCCCCCAGACTTATCCAGGCAGCGGAAACGGGACTTCAGGAGCCCAAATGTTTGCTCCACCACTGCACGGGTTTTGATGTGTGCTTCATTGTATTTTCTCTCTCCTCTGGTTTGGGGGTTCCGGAAAGGAGTCATTAGATGGGGTCCCAGTGCATATGCAGAGTCACCTGTAAGGTAAAAGACAGGAGAATGTTAGTCATGCATGTGCGATTTCTGTTGTGCATCACGGGAGGGGATAGTCATGCCTGCCACCCATGTCACTCACCAACCAGCCAGCTGTCCCCATACATGTTCTGGTTAAATTCTGCTGGGATGGGGCTCTGATTGTATATGTAGCTGTCATGGCTGGACCCGGGGTGTTTGGCACGGACGTGCCATATGAGGCGTTGGGCATCGGCTATCACCTGTACGTTGATGGAATGCCAATGCTTCCGATTGCGGTATATGTGCTCTGTGGCACTGGGGGGCTGTAGGGCCACATGTGTGCAATCAATGGCCCCCACAGTGCGAGGGAATCTGGCAATGTTGTAGAAATCTGTCATTGCCTTCTGCCGTAGCTCCTCAGTGGTGGGTCTGATGAACTAGTGGGACATGCGTCTGAGGATTGCAGGGACAACCTGGTGCACACATCTGCTTATGGAGGACTGTGACATCCCAGCCACCACTCCACTTGTACGCTGGAATGATCCACTGGCAAGGAAATGAAGTGTTGCCAGGACCTTCACCAGTGGCTGCACTGCTTGTGATCGGTGTGTCTTGCTGGTGATGTCATCCTGCAGGGTTGTGGTTAGTTCAAGTATTACATCAGGGCTGAATCTGAAGAGGCGATACACCTCCTCATCCCCCATGCCAAAGAGGTTCATACGTGTGCGGTATATCCTCTCACGTGCCCGCCTTCTTGGTTCCAGGGGACCCATCAGTAGTTCTAGGACCACGAGTGCCCCTGGCATGTTGGCACACAGAGGTGTTGTCCTTGCAAGTGTTGTTGTTCAGCTAGCTCTTATCGTCGGTAACGCTGCTGCTGTAGCTGCTCTCCTGCTGACCTGTGACCGTCTGGAGTAAAGATAAAGCAGCCTTTTGTAGAAATAACTTTGCGCCGGACGGACGAGATACGCGCGGCGCATGTAGCCAGCGTATGGTGCTAATCCGTTCGTGAATTGGGAAAAATACCTCATTTGCATATTTGCAGGGGAAATCAATGGGCGCGACTGATGCGCCCAGCGAAAATAAGCGCTGACGATACTCTGGCGTCGGAACGTTCCGCCGGTCGCAAATGACCCGTTATTGGGCGCATCTAGTTTGCTGGGTACGGGCACATAGAAACGACGGCGCATCATCACAGTTACGCGGCGCATATCCAAATACTCCAGCGCAAGTGTTCGTGAATCTGGCCCTATATTGCCATATACATCCAATGGCTGCGCTCCTATCAATCTATCCAATCATTGCCAGGATTCCGTGGAGAAGAGGACGCCAGGGGACGCGCTGAGCAGGTGAACGGGCTCAGGTAAGTAAAACGGGGGGTGGGGGGTGGGGGTCGATTGCCAGGTGTTTTTTCACCTCAATGCATCTGATGGTGAAAAAACACGAAGCTTTACAACCCCTTTAACCGCTTGCCGATCGCCGCACGATCTTATACGTCAGCAGAATGGCACGGCTGCGCAAATCTATTTTTATACATGTCCCCTTTAAACTGCCGCCGCGTGCTCGTGACCCTGCTGCAGAGGTGATAAAATACCACCAAAAGAAAGCTCTATTTGTGGGGAAAAAGGATCATACGCCTCCCCACCATACACCCCCCATCACACACCCTTCCACCAAACACCCCCCACCATACACCCCCCACCATACACCCCCACCAAACACCCCCCACCATACACCCCCCACCATACACCCCCACCAAACACCCCCCACCATACGCCCATCACCATACGCCCCTTACCATACACTCCCCACCATACGCCCCCCACCATACACCCACCACCATACACCTTCCCACCATACACCTTCCCACCATACACCCCCCACCAAACACCCCCCACCATACGCCCATCACCATACGCCCCTTACCATACACTCCCCACCATACACCTTCCCACCATACACCTTCCCACCATACGCCCCCCACCATACACCCACCACCATACACCTTCCCACCATACACCTTCCCACCATACACCCCCCACCAAACACCCCCCACCATACGCCCCTCACCATATGCCCCTCACCATACACTCCCCACCATACACCTTCCCACCATACGCCCCCCACCATACACCCCCACCATACGCCCCCACCATACACCCCCCACCATACACTCCCCACCATACACCCACCACCATAAACCTTCCCACCATACACCCCCCACCAAACACCCCCCACCATACGCCCCTCACCATACGCCCCTCACCATACACTCCCCACCATACACCTTCCCACCATACACCCCCCTCATACACCCCCCACCATACGCCCCCCACCATACACTCCCCACCATACACCCACCACCATACACCCCCCACCATACACCCCCCATCATAAACCCCCACCATACACCCCCCACCATACTCTACGCCCCCCACCCAGGGCCGCCATCAGGAATTATGGGGCCCCTTACACAGCTTCATGCATGAGCCCCCTGGAGCAGAGAACCAGGGGGGGGGGTGTACTGCCTCCTCAAATTAAGAAGCAGGGGGTGCCGCCGCTAATTGAGAAAATTGGAAAGTGGAGGGGTTGGTGCCACCACGAATTGGGGGGGGTTGCCTTCTGGGCCCTTTAATGAAGAGAAAAAAAAAAATATATATAAAAAATAAATTATAGAAAAAAATGGGGGGTTGCCATCCGGGGCCCTGGGGACCTCTTGGCCATTTAATAAAAAGAAAAAAGAAAAAAAGAAATAAAAAATATATATAATAAAAAAAAAGAAAAAAAGGGGGGTAGCCATCCGGGGCTCTGGGGACCTCCGGGCCCCTGGGGACCTCTGGGCCCTTACAGGTGTACTGCCTGTACCCCCCCGATAGCGGCCCTGCCCCCACCCTACACCCCCCACCATACGCCCCCTACTATACGTTCCCTTGACTTGCATTATGGCCCCTTGCTGCCCACTAAATGTAACCATGACCTACATTCATCGCATGCGGACCTCTGATCTCGCTTCGCTCTTTTCCCTCTACAGTAACACAAGATGGAGATTCTGATCGGTGATCCGTGAAATAACAACTATCATTTGGTGTTGGCCCCCAATCCATCTCCATCCAACCAAGGCTAACGTCTTTCGATCATCCTCAGAAATTCTCCATGAGATTTCTTCGTCTTTTGCGCCTCCACAAAGTTGGCCTGTTCAACCGCCGGCGAAGGTGATGGTTAAATTTAGCAACATAAATTATTTCTGGTCAATTAAACAGAATTGGGGGGGGGGGGGGGGGGGGAGGGGACCGAACGAGGATGGATCAGCTGCTGACCCGTGATGAAGATGGAATATTGACCTCGGATTGACACGTTGGCCTTGAACATGGCTCACGTGAAGGAATTTAACCTTTTCTGCCGTGTTCAAGTCGTGACCGCCCCTCCCCCTTCCATTACAAAAAACACTGAAGCGTGAAATAATTCATGTGATATTGTGGTGATTTTCACACCCAATAAACAGATACAAAGGGGAATGTCAGCGAGGTTTGCTCCACGAGTTACGGAGGAGGAAAGATGATTGAATGACCTCGAGATCCGGCAAAGTCATCGCAACCACGAAGGAGAACTTCCCAATCAACAGGCTAACGCAATTAAGAATTGATTGATAATTATCATCATACAAGTGAAATTAATTCTAGACATAAACACAGATGATGGAGGGCCGTACTGGAGCCGGAGGTACAGAAACAAGTCCGGCACATATGTCCAGAATACGTAGAGCGGTCCTTATGGGTTCTGGAGATTTGCAAACCACCAAATAACACTGGAGACTGAACCTTCAGTCCCATGACCATCCCCCATAGAAATAACATTAGAATTATTTGGGAGGGTCTTCAAACATGATTTAAGGTAGTGGGGTGGACAAGACGGCTGACCCAACTGTGTCCTATGATATGGTATTTTATGGTATGGTATGGTAGGGTATGATATGGTATTTTATGGTATGATATGGTATGGTAAGGTATGGTATGGTATGGTATGGTATGGTATGATATGGTATGGTATGATATGGTATGATATGATATGGTATGGTATGATATGGTATGATATGGTATGGTAAGGTAAGGTATGGTATGGTATGGTAAGGTATGGTATGGTATGATATGGTATGATATGGTATGGTAAGGTATGGTATGGTATGATATGGTATGATATGGTATGGTATGGTATGGTATGGTATGATATGGTATGGTATGGTATGATATGGTATGGTAAGGCATGGTATGGTATGATATGGTATGGTATGGTATGATATGGTATGGTATGATATGGTATGGTATGATATGGTATGGTAAGGTATGGTAAGGTATGGTATGGTATGATATGTATGGTATGGTATGATATGGTATGGTAAGGTATGGTAAGGTATGGTAAGGTATGATATGGTATGATATGGTAAGGTATGATATGGTATTTTATGGTATGGTAAGGTAGGGTATGATATGGTATTTTATGGTATGGTAAGGTAGAGTATGATATGGTATTTTATGGTATGGTAAGGTAAGGTATGGTATGGTAAGGTATGGTATGGTATGATATGGTATGGTATGGTATGATATGGTATGGTATGATATGGTATGGTATGATATGGTATGGTATGGTATGATATGGTATGGTATGATATGGTATGGTATGATATGGTATGGTAAGGTATGGTAAGGTATGGTACGGTATGATATGGTATTTTATGGTATGGTAAGGTATGATATGGTATGGTATGATATGGTATGGTATGGTATGATATGGTATGGTATGGTATGATATGGTATGGTATGATATGGTATGGTATGGTATGGTATAGGCTGGTATGGTTTGGTATAGGATGGTATGATATGGTATGGTAGGGTAGGGTATGGTATGGTATAGGCTGGTATGGTATGGTATAGTATAAGGTATGGTATAGGCTGGTATGGTATGGTATAGGATGGTATGGTAAGGTATGGTATAGGCTGGTATGGTTTGGTATAGGATGGTATGGTAAGGTATGGTATGGTATGATATATGGTATGGTATGGTATGGTATGGTATGGTATGGTATGGTATAGGAGGGTATGGTATGGTAAGGTATGGTAAGGTATGTAATGGTATGGTATGGTAGTGGTATGGTATGGTATTACATGGTATGGTATGATAGGTATGGTGGGTAGGTGGTAGTATGATATGGTATGGTATGATATGATATGGTATGGTATGGTATGGTAAGGTATGATATGGTATGGTATGGTAAGGTATGGTATGATTTGGTAAGGTATGGTATGGTATGGTATGATATGGTAAGGTAAGGTATGGTATGATATGATATGGTATGGTAAGGTATGGTATGGTATGGTATGATATGGTATGATATGGTATGGTATGGTATGATATGGTATGGTATGATATGGTATGGTATGGTAAGGTATGGTATGATATGGTAAGGTATGGTATGGTATGGTATGTATCATGGTATATGTATGGTAAGGTATGGTATACGGTATAATAAGGTATGGTTATGGTATGGTAGGTATGGTATGGTATGGTACATGGTATGGTATGGTATGGTAAGGTAATGTGGTATTGATATGGTAAGGTATGGTATGGTAAGGTATCAGGTACAGTATGATATGGTAAGGTAATGGTAGGTATGGTATACAGGACATATGGTATGAAGTATGGTATGTACAGGTACATGGTACATCACATTAACATCACATTACCTTACATTACATCACATCATAAGGTGACATGGTATGGTATGGTAAGGTAAGGTAAGGTATGGTATTGTATAGTAGGATAGGATATGGCTTTGTATGCAGTTTTCCAGATGTGTGGAAAGTTGAACATGGAATCTGAGACGCAGTGAAGTGATATCTGAACCTCTGAAGAGAAGTGGAGTGTTCCTCGAAGTGAAGTTAATTCTTCTGCATTTACATTTTAATTAAAAGAAGATTTTTCCGTCCCGTATCCGGCAGCTGTTACCATTATCATGCCCTTTAAATTCAAGAAAAACGCGACAGCATTATAGACGCGATTCGTCTTTTTTGATTGAGATGCAGACGGCGCCTTGATTGGCAGAGTGTGATTCCGTACATCATCGGCATTCTGCAAGAAGAAGATCACTCAGAAGATTCTGCTCGCTGGCATACAAACGGCGATCTCGCCATGCGGTTTTGGAAGGGGTGTTGCGCTTTTTGGAGTGGAAGCTGCAGATTTAAGTTCCAGTTCATTTTCCTTTCCCCGTAACTTCTCTCTCATTTAGTCCCTCGCTAACCATTAACCCGACACGGTGCCGGAGCATTTCAAGGGAAGGGCCAGTTCCAGTTTCCTTTGGGCAGGCCCAGATTAGGACAAAAAATAGGCCACCCAGGCATTTTAGACTGAGCACCCTGGGGGGGGGGGACGTTACGAAGCGCCGGCGCTTCGTGGCGGTGGTTAATGATGGGATGTGGGGTTCCAGCACCTTGTACCTCTGGACCCTTTTACATTACACAGCACCCTGCACCTCTGTAGGGGACCACCCTACAGTACAGACCCCCTCCCTCTAGTACAGACCCCCCCTACAGTACAGACCCCCTCCCTCTAGTACAGACCCCCCTACATTACAGACCCCCTCTACAATATAGACCCTCTCTACAACACAGACGCCCCACAATACAGACCCCCTCTCTACAGTACAGACCCCCCTTACAATACAGACCCCCTCCCTACAGTACAGACCCCCTCTCTACAGTACAGACCCCCTACATTACAGACCCCCCTACAATACAGACCCCCTTCCTAAAGTACAGACCCCCTCTCTACAGTACATACCCCCCTACATTACAGACCCCCCTTACATTACAGACCCCCTCCCTACAGTAGAGACCCCCTCCCTACAGTAAAGACCCCCCTACATTACAGACCCCCTCTACTAAACAGACCCCCTTCCTAAAGTACAGACCCCCTCTGGACCCTTTTACATTACACAGCACCCTGCACCTCTGTAGGGGACCACCCTACAGTACAGACCCCCTCCCTCTAGTAAGACCCCCCCTACAGTACAGACCCCCTCCCTCTAGTACAGACCCCCCTACATTACAGACCTCCTCTACAATATAGACCCTCTCTACAACACAGACCCCCCACAATACAGACCCCCTCTCTACAGTACAGACCCCCCTTACAATACAGACCCCCTCAATACAGTACAGACCCCCTCTCTACAGTACATACCCCCCTACATTACAGACCCCCCTTACATTACAGACCCCCTCCCTACAGTAGAGACCCCCTCCCTACAGTAAAGACCCCCCTACATTACAGACCCCCTCTACAAAACAGACCCCCTTAAATTACAGCCCGCTCTACAATATAGACCCTCTCTACAACACAGACCTCCCCTACATTAAAGACCCCCCCTACAATACAGAACCCCATCCCTACAGTACAGACCCCCCTCTACAATACAGACCCCCCTTCAATACAGACCCCTCCCTACAGTACAGACCCCCCCTACATTACAGACCCCCTACAATACAGACCCCCTCCCTACAGTACAGACCCCCCCCCTACATTACAGACCACCCTACAATACAGACCCCCCTCCCTACAATACAGACCCCTCCCTACAGTACAGATCCCCCCTACATTACAGACCCCCCTACAATACAGACCCCCCTCCCTACAGTACAGACCCCCTCCCTACAGTACAGACCCCCCCCTACAATACAGAACCCCCCTACATTACAGACCCCCCTACAATACGTATGCCCTATGGCCAGTCCGGGCCTGCCTTTGAGTGTTGCAGGGTTTTCGGTTCCATTCCACATTTCCTCTCTTCTTCTCTTACTTTTATTTGTCTCTCATTTTAGTTCCTCTGATTTATTAACCTGCTGCGGAGCTCAAGTGCCTTCCGAGGGATCCTCCGATTTCCATTGTTTTCCAATCTTCCATTGGAAGTTTCCGGATTAAGGGCCATTCTTGTCTCCCTCTCCCCTCCCGCCATCATTTTCCTCTCATTTAGTCTCCTTCTCGCCATTAACCCCCGCGACACAATGCAAGTCAACTGCGACCAGCTGCTTATTACAGGAACATGTGCTTGGTGAGCGATGAAAGGCCCTTCCAGAGCTCATAGTAGAGGAATTGAGTGGACAGCCGCACTCCGAAAAAAAAACTTTGATGGTTGTCTTTATTGTAAAACGAGTTAAAAATAGCACTACAAAGCACAGCAAAAAATGGGGTTACGCGTTTCACACAATCAATTGCTTGAGCCATGATTAAGCACTAATTGATAGTGTGAAACGCGTAGGCTGCTATCCTGATTATTTGCTGTGTTTTGTAGCGTAACCCCATTTTTTGCTGTGCTTTGTAGTGCTATTTTTAACTCGTTTTTAGACATGTGCAGACTGGAATATTTTCTTTCGTTTTTTCGTTTTCGTTTGGAAAATAAATTTATTTAGTTACTCCCGAAAATCGTTTTGATTTATTTCTTTTTTCGTTGGGGAATAGCTTTCGTCCGAAAATCCAATAATACTTGGTTTCTGTCGAATGGTCAAAAGAATATTCGACGGAACGTCGAATCTTTACATCGAATCGTACATTTCCGTTTGAATATTCCTTTTCGAATATTATCTTTTCTCTATAATGTCGAATCTTTTCTCTCTATAATGTCGAATCTTTTCCCTATAATGTCGAATCTTTTCTCTCTATAATGTCAAATCTTTTTCCTATAATGTCAAATCTTTTCCCTATAGTGTCGAATCTTTTCCCTATAATGTCAAATCTTTTCTCCCTATAATGTCAAATCTTTTCTCTCTATAATGTCGAATCTTTTCCCTATAATGTCGAATCTTTTCTCTCTATAATGTCGAATCTTTTCTCTCTATAATGTCGAATCTTTTCTCTCTATAATGTCGAATCTTTTCCCTATAATGTCGAATCTTTTCTCTCTATAATGTCGAATCTTTTCTCTCTATAATGTCGAATCTTTTCCCTATAATGTCGAATCTTTTCTCTCTATAATGTCGAATCTTTTCTCTCTATAATGTCGAATCTTTTCCCTATAATGTCGAATCTTTTCTCTCTATAATGTCAAATCTTTTCTCTCTATAATGTCAAATCTTTTCTCTCTATAATGTCGAATCTTTTCCCTATAATGTCAAATCTTTTCTCTCTATAATGTCAAATCTTTTCTCTCTATAATGTCGAATCTTTTCCCTATAATGTCGAATCTTTTCTCTCTATAATGTCAAATCTTTTTCCTATAATGTCAAATCTTTTCCCTATAGTGTCGAATCTTTTCCCTATAATGTCAAATCTTTTCTCCCTATAATGTCAAATCTTTTCTCTCTATAATGTCGAATCTTTTCCCTATAATGTCGAATCTTTTCTCTCTATAATGTCGAATCTTTTCTCTCTATAATGTCGAATCTTTTCTCTCTATAATGTCGAATCTTTTCCCTATAATGTCGAATCTTTTCTCTCTATAATGTCGAATCTTTTCTCTCTATAATGTCGAATCTTTTCCCTATAATGTCGAATCTTTTCTCTCTATAATGTCGAATCTTTTCTCTCTATAATGTCGAATCTTTTCCCTATAATGTCGAATCTTTTCTCTCTATAATGTCAAATCTTTTCTCTCTATAATGTCAAATCTTTTCTCCCTATAATGTCAAATCTTTTCTCTCTATAATGTCGAATCTTTTCCCTATAATGTCAAATCTTTTCTCCCTATAATGTCAAATCTTTTCTCTCTATAATGTCGAATCTTTTCCCTATAATGTCGAATCTTTTCTCTCTATAATGTCGAATCTTTTCTCTCTATAATGTCGAATCTTTTCTCTCTATAATGTCGAATCTTTTCCCTATAATGTCGAATCTTTTCTCTCTATAATGTCAAATATTTTCTCTCTATAATGTCAAATCTTTTCTCTATGATGTCGAATCTTTTCTCTCTATAATGTTGAATCTTTTCTCTATGATGTCGAATCTTTTCTCTATGATGTCGAATCTTCCCTATAATGTTGAATCTTTTCCCTATAATGTCAAATATTTTCTCTCTATAATGTCGAATCTTTTCTCTATGATGTCGAATCTTTTCTCTATGATGTCGAATCTTTTCTCTCTATAATGTCGAATCTTTTCTCTATGATGTCGAATCTTCCCTATAATGTCGAATCTTTTCCCTATAATGTCGAATCTTTTCTCTATAATGTCGAATCTTTTCTCTATAATGTCGAATCTCTCTACATCGGATTTTTACCGTAACGAAAACGAAAATAAAGCATTTTTTATGTCTGATCTTTCGGTTTTAACAAACGATAACGAAAATGCATTCTAACGAAAACGAATGCACACGTCTACTCGTTTTACAATAAAGACAACCATCAAAGTTGTTGTTTTTGGAGTGCGGCTGTCCACTCTATTTCTCTACTATTTGCTTTGTGCATTGCCGGCACCCTTGGTCTTCTGAGAAGCGGCAACTCCCTTTTGCCCTTCGGTAGCTCCTCGGGATCTATAAACGCATCTCCCCCTCCCAGATGTACTCACAATTAGTGTTGCTCACGAATATTCGCATTGCGAATATTCGCTACGAATATTGCATATTCGAGTATTCGCGAATATCTCGAATATCGCGTCGAATATTCGCTATTTCGAATATTCGCATTTTTCAAATTTCGCAATAAATTTCGCAAAAAATCGCAATCGCGAAATTTCGCAATAGCGAAAATTCGCATTGGCGAAAATTCGCAATTTTTTTTTTTATAAAATATCACGAATATTCGATATTAACGAATATTCGCGACCGCATATGTGAAATCTCGCTTTTTTTTTTTTATCAAATATACCGAATATTCGTAAATATCGAATATTCGTGATATTTTATAAAAAAAAAAAAAAAAAAAAAAAAACATCGCGAAATTTCGCATTAGCGAAAATTCGCATTGGCGAAAATTCGCAATTTTTTTTTTTTTTATAAAATATCACGAATATTCGATATTAACGAATATTCGCGACCGCATATGTGAAATCTCGCTTTTTTTTTTTTATCAAATATACCGAATATTCGTAAATATCGAATATTCGTGATATTTTATAAAAAAAAAAAAAAATAAAAAAACATCGCGAAAATTCGCAATTTTTTTTTTTTTATAAAATATCACGAATATTCGATATTAACGAATATTCGCGAATATTCTTCGAAATATTCGCGAAATATCGCGAAATCGAATATGGCGTATTCCGCTCATCACTACTCACAATCATGGCGCTACCTTAGAAGAGAGAGGAACTGGGGGACCGATATTGAAGAACCCGTTCTGCGGTGGTAGACTCCATGCCAGGGCTTGGCACAATTGGCTTTGAATCTAAGAGCCAGCTAAAAAAAGGTTGGAACCCGTTTACGGGAGGCCCATGTAACACGTTCCCGGAGGTGAACTTATCCTCCAACCCTTTCTGAGCCGTAGCCATTTTTTGCATCTGTTTAAGCACTTGGCGACCGCTGCATGACTATATACGCCGGCAGAATGGCACGCCTGGGCATATGGACGTATATATATTTCCCCTTTAAGACGAGGCATTGTGGCCGGGCACACGCCGCCGGCGGCGCTCGCCCGATGCGAGCTCCATGACCGTGCTCGCGGGACCCGCGGACTCGATTAATGGGCGCTGGTGAAGCTACATTTGATAGGCGCTGGTGAAGCTGCATTGATGGGCGCTGGTGAGGCTGCATTGATGGGCGCTGGTGAGGCTGCATTGATGGGTGCTGGTGAGGCTGCATTGATGGGTGCTGGTGAGGCTGCATTGATGAGTGCTGGTGAGGCTGCATTTTAAGGGTGCTAGAATGGCTGCTTTGATGGGCACTGGTGAGGCTGCATTGATGGGCACTGGTGAGGCTGCATTGATGGGTGCTGGTGAAGCTGCAGTTGATGGGCACTGGTGAGGCTGCATTGATGGGTGTTGGTAGGCTACATTGATGGGAGCTGGTGAGGCTGCATTTGATGGGTGCTTCAAGGGGGTGAGGTCAGGGGTGGAGCCAAGGGGGGGCGGCAAAATTAGGTTTTGCCTAGGGTGTCAAAAATCCTTGCAACAGCCCTGATCGCAATCAAAGTTTTCAGGCACAGGCGCCCCCGACAGGCGTTTATGTTTGTACGTGTGTATATGTGGGGGGGCCTTTTTTGGGGGGGGGATTTTTTGTGCTTGAGTGCAACTTGTTTTTTTTTTACAGTTAATTTTTTTTTTATTTTTTTACTTTTTTACCTGCCTGGTGTGTTCCTCGGCCTTCATGATGCTGTCTTGTTCACAAAGGTTCTCTAACAAACCTCTGAGGGCTTCACAGAACAGCTGCATTGATACTGAGATTAAACGGTTTACTGAAATGGTTAATACGGCTTTGACCTCCGATGTTATGAAGGTCACACAATAGACTGTCCGGCGTTCTCTCTCGGATCTCGCTCGCATTAGTTCCTCGCATTTAACGCCGCGCTCGTCTCTTTTTTTTTCCTGAAAGAAAAGCGCACAAGGTCAGTTCTCTAATAAGATCATTTATTACACATCCAAAGTTCTCCCACCGCAGAAAACGCCGTCCTTTGCAGGAGATTCCGCCCCGCCCCCAGAGACATCGACGCTCCAATAAATTCCCGGCGTCCTCGGATGAAGTTTTATGTCCCCCCCCCCCCCCCCTCCGGGCCCTCCCCCCTCTCCTTGCTCAGTTACCAGGAAAGAACCAGAATCCCGATTGATACATTTTATCCCCTTGATAATAATAAGAGGCCGGAATGACGGCGATCCGATGATCGGCGCGGTTATTGAGTCTCTGCCATGAAAGCGTCAAAAGACGACGGAAATATCGCCATGGCGACACCTTTCTATCTCCCGACACCCTCATTAGCAGATGAAGGTGATGTCCGGGGATTAAAGGGATCAGTGATTGGAGATACTTGGCGACAGATGTCTACTTAATACGTCCGACCGCCGCCGAGCGCCAGGTGCAAGAACCCCCCGAAAATGTGACGTAAGATAGACGCCGCTGCGCATCGGGGGGCTGGAAGGGGAAGAAAAGCGCCAATTTAATCATCAAAGTATTTGAGTCATTGTTGTAATGTAATGCGCATCCCTCCTGGGGGGGCAGGGAGGATCGGCGATCGTGTGGTCACTACCCCCCCCCCGCGCACGCCCTCACGCCAGCCCCAAAAAAGATGATTTTTTATTGCCCCCCACTTGTCAGTCTCATTTTTTTATTGCCCCCCACTTCTCAGCCTCGTTTTTTTTATTGCCCCTCCACTTGCCAGCATCTTTTTTTATTGCCCCCCCACTTGTCAGTCTCATTTTTTATTGTCCTTTTAGCTGTCAGCCTCGTTTTTTTATTGCCCCCCCCACTTGTCAGCCTCCTTTTTTTTTGCCCTTCACTTGTCAGCCTCATTTTTTTATTGCCCCCCCCACTTGTCAGTCTCATTTTTTATTGCCCCCCACTTGTCAGTCTAATTTTTTTATTGCCCCCCCACATTTTTTTATTGCCCCCATTTGTCAGCCTTGCTTTTTTATTGCCCTTCACTTGCCAGCCTCATTTTTTTTTATTGCCCCCCACACTTGTCAGTCTCATTTTTTTATTGCCCCCCACATTTTTTTTATTGCCCCCCCATTTGTCAGCCTTGCTTTTTTATTGCCCTTCACTTGCCAGCCTCATTTTTTTATTGCCCCCCCCCACTTGTCAGCCTCCTTTTTTTTGTCCTTCACTTGCCAGCCTCATTTTTTTACCCCCCCCCCCCACTTGTCAGCCTCATTGTTTTTTATTGTCCCCCACTTGTCAGCCTCTTTTTTTTATTGCCCCCCCCCACTTGCCAGCCTCATTTTTTTATTGCCCCTCCACTTGCCAGCACCATTTTTTTATTGCCCCCCCCACTGGTCAGTCTCATTTTTTTATTGTCCTTTTAGCTGTTAGCCTCGTTTTTTTTTTATTGCCCCCCACTTGTCAGCCTCATTTTTTTTTGCCCTTCACTTGTCAGCCTCATTTTTTTATTGCCCCCCACTTGTCAGTCTATTTTTTTTATTGCCCCCCCATTTGTGAGCCTCGCTTTTTTTTGCCCTTCACTTGCCAGCCTCCTTTTTTTATTGCCCCCCACTTGTCAGCCTCATTTGTGGCGCCACTGTGCCCTTTAATTGCCGCCGCTACTGTGCCAATTGATGCCACTGTGCCCTTTAATTGTCGCCACTGTGCCCTTTGATTGTCACCACTGTGCCCTTTGATTGTCGCCACTGTACCCATTGTCGTGGCTGTGCCCTGTAAAATGCCCCTCCCCCAGCCGACACTTACCTTTCTGGGGGTCGGCCATCCTCCTTCCACGTCCTTCGATGTCTTCTCCCGCCCTCGATGACGCTTCAGCCAATCAGGTTACCGGTAACCAGAACCGGTGAACCTGATTGGCTGAGACGCCTGTCCGTCTTATCCAAGGAACGCACCCGCTGGTATGTCCCTTAGATAAGCAATTCAGAAGCCGACTACAGCCTGAGGGCCGCTGGCTCTGATAGGCACTTCCACAGAGCCAACCAGCTGCCGTTATTCAGGTGGCCGGCGCTCTCCATCCGGCCGTCTGAATAGTGGGCGGCAGCGGCGAAAATACATAGATTCGTGCAATTCAGGAATCCATGTATTTCAGTGGCGGTGCGAGAGCCGGAGGGGGCGGGGCGCTCCGGCGGCCTCTATGAACGGACCGCCACTGACTCCTTGTATAGAAGGCGTTGGGTACAAACTACCGAGCCGAACCTTTCCCTCCGTAATGTTAGGATGGGAATATATAATATATACTGTATATGCTAATAGTGTGAAATGCAGAACTTCCACCAGTGGTGAGTATTGATTTCACTGGGAACAATGGAGAGTGAAAATGTGTCACAATGTATCCGAGTAAAACTACTAATAACCTCGTCATTTACACTGGCGGGCGGGCGGGCGGGCGGGCGGCGCGCCATCTCTGTATTGTTGAGGATTATAAATGGTCGGCTTATTCTGTTTTTTTTTTTTTTTTTTAATGACTTGAGTTTTTCTCGGAATAGTAAAAGTGTCAGGTCTGTAGATATTTAAATGAGACGCAGCGCAGCATTGACAAAGATATACGGGCGCCCTGCGGCGGAACACGGATTTTAAAGGGAACCCCGCGCCAAAATAATAATTAAAAAATTAGAACGGTGTTGAGGTCCCTCCCAATCCAAACTAGGCCTTTTGATTCTGGTATGGACTCTTAGGTCTGGTACAGGGGCGGACTGACCACTCGGGCGCTGCCCGAGGGCCCCATGCCACTAGGAGGGCCCCATCAGGGTTGCCAGTCTCAGTAAAACCAGGGACAGTATGTAAAAAAATTCACGGTTAACCACTTAAGGACCCCTTCACGCCGATATACGACGGCGTGCTCACGACCCGGTCCGAAGCTCCGTGGCCGCGCCCGCGGGACCCGATCGCCGCCGGTGTCCCGCGATCGGTCACAGGAGCTGAAGAACCTATAGAGGTGAGTGTAAATAAACCTTCCCCGTTCTTCACAGTGGCAGTGACACTGATCGTCTGTTCCCTGATATAGGGAAAGACGATCAGTGACATCACACGTCCAGCCCCGCCCCCCTACAGTTGGAAACACACATGAGGTCACACTACAGCGCCCCCTAGTGGTTAACTCCCAAACTGCAATTGTCATTTTCACAGTAATCAGTGCATTTTTATAGCACTTTTCGCTGTGAAAATGACAACGGTCCCAAAAATGTGTCAAAATTGTCCGAAGTGTCCGCCATAATGTCGCAGTCACGAAAAAAAAAAAACGCTGATCGCCGCCATTAGTAGTAAAAAAAAAAATGTATTAATAAAAATGCCATAAAACTACCCCCCTATTTTGTAAACGCTATAAATTTTGCGAAAACCAATCGATAAACGCTTATTGCGATTTTTCTTTTTAAATATGTAGAAGAATTCGTATCGGCTTAAACTGAGGGAAAAAATATTTGATATATTTTTGGGGATATTTATTATATTTATTATAGAAAAATGTCGCTCTATTTTTGTTTTTAGCGCAAAAAATAAAAACCGCAGAGGTGATCAAATACCACCAAAAGAAATCTCTATTTGTGGGGGGAAAAAAGGACGCCAATTGTGTTTGGGAGTAACGTCGCACGACCGCGCAATTGTCAGTTAAAGCGGCGCAGTGCCGAATCGCAAATACTGGCCGGGTTCTTTACCTGCATAATGGTCCGGGGGGCTGAAGTGGTTAAAGATGTTTTATTAATCTTCAGATAATCACTTTATCTCCTCGCCGGTTCTATTATATAGTTCTGTGCAATATTAGGAGGTGGATTTTTGCGCACTTTTGTTTATGATTATTTTAGTACAATTTTTTGTTGTCGGAACACTTTTTTTGAATAGTTTCAGCTGTAATCATTTATCTTTTACTATCACCTCGTTTATTTATTCATGTCAGCGCTTAAGTATATTCAGTACCACCTTTTCTTGTTTACAGCGCAAAAAATATGAAACCGCGGAGGTGATCAAATACCATCAAAAAAAGTGGAAAAAAAGGGCGTAAATTTTATTTTGGGTGCAGCGTTGCGCGACAATTAAGAGTTAAAGCGACACAGTGCCGAATCGCAAAAAAAATTACCTGCTCATTTACCACTTAAGGACTCCTCACTGTATATATACGTCGGTACTTTAAAGAGCAGCCGCTGCCACAACCGAGATGTCCATCTTTTTGGTGAGCGGTCCTCTAAACCAGGGGTCTCCAAACTTTCTCAACAAAGGGCCGAATTACTGTCCTCCAGACTTTAAGGGGGCCAGACTGTGGCCATCAGGAGTACAAAATCCCCCATCATTGGTGTCATTGGGAGAAATTCTGCCCCATCATTGGGGGTAAACTGCCCCATCATTGGGGGGAATTCTGCCCCATCATTGGGGGTAAATCTGCCCCATCATTGGGGGTAATTCTGCCCCATCAGTGGGAGGAATTCTGCCCCATCTTTGGGAGGAATTCTGCCCCATCATTGGGGGTAAATCTGCCCCATCATTGGGGGGAATTCCGCCCCATCATTGGGAGGAATTCTGCCCCATCATTGGGGGTAAATCTGCCCCGTCATTGGGGGGAATTCTGCCCCATCATTGGGAGAAATTCTGCCCCATCATTGGGAGGAATTCTGCCCCATCATTGGGGGTAATTCTGCCCTATCAGTGGGAGGAATTCTGCCCCATCTTTGGGAGGAATTCTGCCCCATCATTGGGAGGACTTCTGCCCCATCATCGGGAGGACTTCTGCCCCATCATTGAGAGGACTGCTGCCCCATCATTGGAAGGACTTCTGCCCCATCATTGGGGGTAAATCTGCCCCCTTAATTGGGGGGAATTCTGCCCCATCATTGGGAGAAATTCTGCCCCATCATTGGGAGGAATTCTGCCCCATCAGTGGGAGGAATTCTGCCCCATCTTTGGGAGGAATTCTGCCCAATCATTGGGAGGACTTCTGCCCCATCATTGAGAGGACTTCTGCCCCATCATTGAGAGGACTTCTGCCCCATCATTGGGAGGACTTCTGCCCCATCATCGGGAGGACTTCTGCCCCATCATTGAGAGGACTGCTGCCCCATCATTGGAAGGACTTCTGCCCCATCATTGGGAGGAATTCTGCCCCATCATTGGTGTCATTGAGAAGAATTCTGCCCCATCTTTGGGAGGAATTCTGCCCCATCATTGGGAGAAATTCGGCCCCATCATTGGGGTCATTGGGAGGAATTCTGTCCCATCATTGGTGCCAATAAATTAAAAAGCACCCCAAGGGCCAGATAAAACCAAGCAAAGGGCCACATGTGGCCTCCGGGCCGCAGTTTGGAGACCACTGCTCTAAACGATAACAGTGGTCTCCACGGCGGATTCGCCGCGAGATCACCGTTATCGGCGGCGGGAGAGGGTCCCCCCTCCAGCGCACTCCGCCGCTTACCGGAGCCGTCGGCAGCGGAGGAGGCGATCGGGTCTTCTCTCCTGCTCGGCTGGGATACGAGTGAGGGCAAGATGGCTCCCCACCCATCCCCATAGCATCGCAGGGCGGAAGCGACGTCACAACGTCACTTCCGCCCATGCTTCTTAAAGGGACATTTTCTTGTCATTTTTTTCAAATGCCAATTTTTTTTTTTATTGCATTTTAGTGTAAATAGGAGGTGTCACGTCTTTCTGACCCCCCCAGATCTCATATATAAGAGGACCTGTCATGCTTTTTTGTATTACAAGGGATGTTTACAATAGGAATAAAAGTGACCCATTCTTTATTTTTTTTTAGTGTAAAAATTAATGAAATTAATAAAAAGAAATAAGATATTTTTTTTTTTTTTTTTTTTTTAAGCGCCCTTCCCGACGAGCTCGCCTGCAGAAGCGAACGCATACGTGAGTAGCGCCCGCATATGAAAACGGTGTTCAAACCACACAAGTGAGGTATCGCCGCAATCGTTAGAGCGAGAGCAATAATTCTAGCCCTAGACCTCCTCTGTAAATCAAGAGTTGCAACCTATAGAATTTTTTAAACGTCGCCTATGGAGATTTTTAAGGGTGAAAGTTTGACGCCATTCCAGGAGCGGGCGCAATTTTTTAAAGCGTGACGTGTTGGGTATCATTTTACTCGGCGTAACATTATCTTTCACAATATGTAAAAAAATTGGGCCAAATTTATTGTTGTCTTATTTTTTAATTCAAAACAGTGAATTTTTTCCAAAAAAAGTGCGCTTGTAAGACCGCTGCGCAAATACGGTGTGACAAAAAGTATCGCAATGACCGCCATTTTATTCTCTAGGGTGTTAGAAAAAAATATATATAATGTTTGGGGGGTTTAAGTAATTTTCTAGCAGAAAAGACTGTTTTAGTCTCGTAAACACCAAATCTGAAAAACACCTAAGGTCCTTAAGCGGTTAAAGCGCCCTTCCCGACGAGCTCGCACGTAGAAGCGAACGCATACGTGAGTAGCGCCCGCATATGAAAACGGTGTTCAAACCACACAAGTGAGGTATCCCCGCGATCGTTAGAGCGAGAGCAATAATTCTAGCCCTAGACCTCCTCTGTAAATCAAGAGTTGCAACCTATAGAATTTTTTAAACGTCGCCTATGGAGATTTTTAAGGGTGAAAGTTTGACGCCATTCCAGGAGCGGGCGCAATTTTTAAAGCGTGACGTGTTGGGTATCATTTTACTCGGCGTGACATTAACTTTCACGATATAAAAAAAAAATGGGCTAACTTTACTGTTGTTTTTTCTTTTAATTCGAAAAAGTGTTTTTTTTTCCCAAAAAATTGCGCTTTGCGCAAATGCGGTGTGACAAAAAGTATTGCAATGACTGCCATTTTATTCTCTAGGGTGTTAGAAAAAAATATATATAATGTTTGGGGGTTTTAAGTAATTTTCTAGCAAAAAAAAAAAACTGTTTTAATCTTGTAAACGCCAAATCTGAAAAACAGGCAAGGTCCTTAAGTGGTTAAGGGGGGGTAAATCCTTCCGGTCTGTAAGCGGTTAAAGCACAGAGAGCCGTATTGACAATGACAGATCTAGAATTGTTTTATTTTATAAAACCACTTGAAGCAGCCAGGCAACCGGCAGGAAACACTCCGCCGTATCGGGCTATTTAGATAAGAGCCGCCTCTAAATGCTTTTAGCGTCGTTCTGTATTTCATGTTTATCTTCGGGCCACAAATGGCGCTCTGCAGAGAAAACCCGCCGCGTATCGCCATCCCCCCGCATAATTGTTTCGGCGGCTGCACCCTCAATTTCATCATAATTGATGTGTGAGAAAATCTCATATTCCCGATGCAGCCGAGCCGGTGATTTATGTGATTTGCGGGTCACGTGACCCGCCGGGTTCTACAACTTCAATGTTAAACGCTCATCATAACCAGGACCGGGCCGGGAATGGCGGCAGCATTCAAAGAGAGATTTAAATGTTTAGAGATGGGTGACTGTGGTGAGGGTTGATGAGTTGTGAACAGTCAGGGCTTTTTTTTCAGCGGGAACGCTGGTGGAGGGTCTATCGTTGCTGGAGGGGGGTTCATTGTTGCTGGGAGGAATCTACTGTTGAGGGAGGGGTCTATTGTTGCTGGCTGCTGGGAGATCTATTATTGCTAGCCACAAAATATCTCCCCACCCCAGCAATAATAGACCCCCACTAGCAACCAATGGTGGCCACTACATTAGGGGCGCCGCCCCCCCCCCCCAGTCCATGCGCCTGGACCTAATCTACATGCAGGATGCATGAATTTCAATGGGTGGCAAACAAACCAGCCAGAACCACCCTCTTGTTTGATCGATCCGTCAATCAAACCCAAAATCCCATCCCCGCGTTGGGCCGATTGGTTGGTTGGTCAGCAAAACAAACTAGCCCCCCTTCCCCATCGCTCGCACGTCCGCCCACCAGCCCTGAACTTACCCCATGTAGGTCGCGGCAGCTTTGGCGGCTTTCCACCTGTGTCTCCTCCCTGGCAGGCCAATACGGTCACTTCTCCTCTCAGCCAATCGGGTCTTAAGACTACATGTCTGTTGTCATGGACATGCAATAATGTCTGGCAGCTTCCCTTCTCCTCCACGTGTCCATTAGAGGCCTGACTCTCTTATCTGGCTGCTTTTTATCATCTCTCCTCCCTGTATGGCCCCACCCCAGGCCATCCCAGGAAGTCTATATTAAAGCGGATGGCCCATTAAAAAATATATTAAAAGCCAGCAGCTACAAATACTGCAGCTGCTGACTTTTAATATTAGGACACTTACCTGTCCTGGAGTCCAGCGGCGTCCGCAGCAGAGGACGAGCGTTCCAGCACACAACGGGCCGGGACCGGGCCGGGAACGGCGGCAGCATTCAAGGAGAGATTCAAATGTTTAGAGATGGGTGACTGTGGTGAGGGTTGATGAGTTGTGAACAGTCAGGGCTTTTTTTTCAGCGGGAACGCTGGTGGAGGGTCTATCGTTGCTGGAGGGGGGTTCATTGTTGCTGGGAGGAATCTACTGTTGAGGGAGGGGTCTATTGTTGCTGGCTGCTGGGAGATCTATTATTGCTAGCCTCAAAATATCTCCCCACCCCAGCAATAATAGACCCCCACTAGCAACCAATGGCGGCCACTACATTAGGGGCGCCGCCCCCCCCCCCCCAGTCCATGCGCCTGGACCTAATCTACATGCAGGATGCACGGATTTCAATGGGCGGCAAACAAACCACCCAGAACCACCCTCTTGTTTGATCGATCCGTCAGTCAAACCCAAAATCCCATCCCCGCGTTGGGCCGATTGGTTGGTTGGTCAGCAAAACAAACTAGCCCCCCTTCCCCATCGCTCGCACGTCCGCCCACCAGCCCTGAACTTACCCCATGTAGGTCGCGGCAGCTTTGGCGGCTTTCCACCTGTGTCTCCTCCCTGGCAGGCCAATACGGTCGCTTCTCCTCTCAGCCAATCGGGTCTTAAGACTACATGTCTGTACAATGTGTGTTAGGACTACATGCCTGTTGTCATGGATATGCAATAATGTCTGGCAGCTTACCTTCTCCTCCACGTGTCCATTAGAGGCCTGACTCTCTTATCTGGCTGCCTTTTATCATCTCTCCTCCCTGTAAGGTCCCACCCCAGGCCATCCCAGGAAGTCTATATTAACTAGTGCACTGCAGGTCTGCTTTGCTGTTCAACTTTGTTAGCTTGTGTTCCTGTCTGCCGTGTGCTACGTTACCCTTTCTGTGTACCGATTTTGGCTCATCTCGGACTACTCCTGTTTGCCTGTGACCCTGACCTTTGACCTGTCCCTTGGTTACCCTTGTCTGCCTGTTGCCCCCCGACCTCGGCTTACCCATCACTATCCCTTGTGTCCTGAGTGGCTGCTTCCCCTCTCTCTCCCTACGGTAGGGTGACCAGACATCCCCAGTTTCAGGGGACAGTCCCCAGATTGGGGGGATTGTATTTTTCCCATTATCTGTGCCCCTTTCTGACGATCATGTGCTGGTCTGAGTGGAGGGAATATTTCTTCAGTTTTGGGCACATGCCCATACAGCGAGATGAAAGACAATATTGCTTGTGTATATTCTGTATATTTTGTTTATTTCTTTTTCAATGGATTTTATGATATGTATTCTTTGTAATTAAATTTCAAATTTTTTCTTAATTCTCATGTCCCTGTGATTGCCTTAAAAAGTCCGCCCTGTCACTACCTTGTGTAGTATTTCTCTCTTTGATTCAATTATTTTGGATGTTGGCTACATGTGAGTGCTTTTATGTTTCCCCGTTCCTTATCTTTTTGACCCATACAGCTCCGCTCGCATGTTCTTCTGCCTTGGCTCAAATCCTGGCCATCCACCTGCCTATCTCCTTGCCTTAAAAATCCTCCTGCGCTCTGGTGTATCGCCAAATTGGGTGTATCAGTATGGTATAAAGGCAAAGTCTTAAGTCTTGCAGCCCTCCACAGAACAAAGGGTGTTCATATGGCTAAAATGAAAAAGAAAAGAAAGGAGGGCGCACCGACCTTGTGCATTACCACTTAAAAGTTTTAATAAACACAAAACAAAAAGCAATGGTCCTACTTACAAACATTCAGAAGTAAGCGCATTTAAAAACAGCTGAAACTGGACCTCACGGCACCTGCCAGTGAGACCCTTGACACCAATGTGGCTAACGCGTTTCTGGGGCGTACCCCCTTCCTCAAAGCCTATCACAGACCACCTAGGCTTTGAGGAAGGGGGTACGCCCCAGAAACGCGTTAGCCACATTGGTGTCAAGGGTCTGACTGGCAGGTGCCGTGAGGTCCAGTTTCAGCTGGTTTTAAATGCGCTTACTTCTGAATGTTTGTAAGTAGGACCATTGCTTTTTGTTTTGTGTTTATTAAAACTTTTAAGTGGTAATGCACAAGGTCGGTGCGCCCTCCTTTCTTTTCTTTTTCATATCTCCTTGCCTTCCCTGGTGTAGTTATCTTCCTCCGCTTCCTCCGCTCACCATCCGTTAGTAGCCGGGGGCCCGAAGAGTAAGACTGGAGAGGCTGTGAGGCGGGTGGCGGCGGGCAGAGAGTCTGTGATTGTTGCCATTACTAGTAAAGAAAAAATATGTCCCCGGATTTCATTTTAAAAATCTGGTCACCTTACCCTACGGAGCATGACCTGGGGGACTCCAGGGGCCGCGACCTGGGTTCAGTTGCAGTGAAGGCCATCCTCACCACTAGAGGCTCTGGTAAACACCTGCTGGACCTTAGACTCCGCGCCCTGGGGAATTTTGGGCTCACGTTTCCTGTCCATCCTCAGCAGTCCGCTATTGGGTTCACTACCTTGCGGTGCACCCCTGTCTCCAACAGGGTGCATTTTTCACCTGACCACAGGTGACCTGACACCTGTTCAATGTGTGTTAGGACTACATGCCCGTGCAATGTGTTTTGCATCATCTGCTTCCATAGGAAGCCAATGTGACTGGGTGACAACGTAGGGACGCGACTGAAACACATTAGGCGTTGTCACACTATAACAGGAAGTGTCTGAACAAGGACGGTCATGGCAGGATCACCAGTATTATATTTTAGTTGAAGTGGCAGATTTACAAATATCGCAAAGCAACGTTTGAAATGACAATGAATTTATCGGTCGATCTTCTGCGCTCCTTCACAATGGACTTTTTCCAAAACCTGATTTACAGCGACGTTTTGGGAAAATGAAAACTCCGATCTTTGCCTCTGTATATTGAATTATGGATTCCACCTATGACCCCCCCCCCCACAGCTTTTAATTCATATTACACTGACCATTAGCGGCTCCTTCCTTCGCACTGTATACAGAAAATTGCCGAGAGAGAACGCCGAATCCTCTTATTTCATTAAGTCATTAGAAACAGACTCCAAATAAATTCCCGGACCGGTGGGGAGAAGTCCCGCGGTCCCGACTTGTTTTCATTAAATATAATTGACCATTAAAGCCTCCCTCCTAAATAAGACCGACGGCTATGGAAGAGGTTCTGTCTAGACAAACCCTCATCCTAGAAGATATACAGGGCCTGGAAAAAGTATTCATACCCCTTGAAATTCCCCACATCTTGTCATGTTACAACCAAAAAACATAAATGTATTTTATTGGTATTTTATGTGCGGGGTTCCATATTTTGATGTAAAGATTTATACATGCTCCCTAAAGTCGTCACCTTTTTTGAGTGATAGGCATCTGAGTGCTGGAGTGGGAACAGGAAATATTTAAAACAGAATTTTTAAAGCATCAAGCTGCAAAACGCTCAAGTGTGAGGAGCCTCAGACTTCAAGCCTTGGGTCTTCTAATGAGTATCTTGGGTCTTCTAATGTGTTTCCTAGGTCTTCTGCTGAGTGCCCCGGTTCTCCTACTGGGTGACTGGGGTCTTCTATAAGTGTCCTGATCTTCTGCTGAGAGCCCTAGGTCATCTATCGAGTGGCCCATGTCTTCTACAAGTGTCCTGAGTCTTCTAATGAGTGTCCCAGGTCTTTTACTAAGTATATGGTGTATTCTACGAGTTTCCCGATCTTCTGCCGAGTGCCCTGGGTCTTCTCAAGTCTCTCAAGTCTTCTACTGGGTGTCCCAGGTCTTCCAATGAGCGGTGAGCTTGGGGTCTTCTATGAGTGTCCTGATCTTCTTATGAGGGGCCTAGGTCTTCTGTTGAGGGCCCTAGGTCTTCTACTGAGTGCCTGGGATATTCTATGAGTGTCCTGATCTTCTGTTGAGAGCCCTAAGTCTTTTGCAAGTGTCTCAAGTCTTCTAAGTTTCCCAGGTCTTCTATTGAGTGCCTGGGGTATTCTACACGTGTCCTGATCTTCTGCCAAGGGCCCTGGTTCTTCTACAGAGTGCAAGTGTCTAAAGTCTTCTACTGAGTATCCCAGGTATTCTACTGAGTGTTTGGGGTCTTCTATGAGTGTCCTGATCTTCTTCTGAGAGCTCTAGGTCTTCTACAAGTGTCAAGTCTTCTACTAAGTCTCCCAGGTCTACTGAGTGCCTGGGGTATTCTATGTGTGTCTGGATCTTCTACTGAGAGCCTGGGGTATTCTATGTGTGTCCGGATCTTCTACTGAGTGCCTGGGGTATTCTATGTGTGTCCGGATCTTCTACTGAGTGTCCTGGAACTTATGCTTACATTTTTTTATTTTATTCTGCAGCTTCCATTAAAATAATCCCTGGTGATCGATCCACAAAGATCCTTGCTTAGACTCTTCCTGTGTACTGAGTACCTTGGATTTTCTACTATGCGCCACAGGTCTTCTACTGAGTGTCCCCAGACTTCTAGTATTTGTCGTGAGTCCTCGACAGATTGATTTGGGTCTTCTATTCCCCAGTGTCCTCTACTGAGTGCACCAGGTATTTTACAGAGTACTCCATTGTGGTTTGTATCTAAGACTAGAGTAGCACCCTCTACCATAGGTAGGTGCTAGCAAAGGGTTTTTTGCTAGGGAAATTGTCAGCGCAGGTAAATGTAGGCAGGCCTATGCCTCAGGCTAGGCCTGCTTGTTTTGATCTGGGGGGCAGGGAGTGGTTAGTGTGGCAGTGGGTGTGACCACCTGTGCTCTAGTACTGAGATGCCTCCCTTGCTTCCAGGGAGATTGTTCTGGAAGAGGGACAGGGTCTGGGACTGCAATGGCAGGCAGAAAATGTAAGGAGCCCTGACCAATCCCCACTTAAGCTGAGGTCACATGCCACTGGGGAGGAATTGTCGGCCGGGAGAATGGGACAATGGAGTACTAGGCAGTAGCAGGAGGCCATCCCCATCTGGGGGGGGGGGGTGAGCTGATCCCGAAGGAGCCCAGGAGAGCAGCTGGGAGGGAGCTTCATCCTTACACAGTCATGGATGAAGTCCTCACACGGTCATAGGAACAGAGGGGCTGGTGAGGCTGTCGGAACGTACGTCCAGTTAAAGTTCTCCATCATGGCAGTGGTGTCACTGGGGTTGGTGTCACCCGGTTCGAGTGTCACCCCCCACCAACTATAGTCCCCCCTCAGTACAGACCCCCTCCACTAACTACAAACCTCCCTCCCGCAGTATAGATCCCCTCCCTCAGTACAGACCCCCTCACTAAGTACAGACCCCCTCCTTCAGTATAAACCTCCTCCCTCAGTACAGACACCCCCTCAGTGCAGACCCCCCATCAGTACAGACACCCCCACCTCAGTGCAGACCCCCCTGCAGTACAGACACCCCTCCTCAGTTCAGACCCCCCCAGCAGTACAGATCCTCCTCAGTTACAAACCCCTCCCCTCAGTGCAGATCCCCCAGCAGTACAGACCTTCCTCAGTACAGACACCCTCAGTACAGACACCCCCCATCAGTACGGACACCCCCCCAGTGCAGACCCCCTCAGTACAGACACCCCCCATCAGTACGGACACCCCTCCAGTGCAGACAACCGCCCCAGTGCAGACCCTTCCAGCAGTACAAACACCCCCCAGTGCAGAACCCCCACAGCAGTGCAGACACCCCCCTCAGTGCAGACCCTCCCAGCAGTACAGGCACACCCTCCCACCCATCAGTATAGACGCTCCCCTTACAGACCTCAGAACAGCAGATACACACAGTAGTGTGTCCCTCGAGTGCGGGCTCCTCCTCCCCTGTGGATGTAAACAGATAGGAGGGGAGGCGGCTTCATTCCTCTCCGCTGAGGGACACAGCGGCGGCGCGAGGCACAGGGAAGCGCGCGGTGTCAGTGGTGCCGCTACCCACGGGTGTCACTCTTCTAGCGGGTGTCACACGGGTGCGGTCCGCACCCGCCTAGCAATGCCACTGCATCATGGACTGAAGATAGCTGAAGGTCTGGCAGCAGGGCGATATGGTGGATGTGTGTTACTCGTAGCAACCAAGCGCTACACTAGCTAAAGGAATTCTGTCCCGTCTACCATTACGTAGTCTGTACCTGTAAATACACGCGTCTACTGCCGCATTTAAACTATAATTCAGACCCTTCAAGGAAAATTGTTTGAGGAAATTGCTTGCATCGAGGAACTATAAGACAAACAGGCAATCTGGAGCGGCAAATTGCAGTTTAACTTGTCTGGAGCCGAGAGGAGCGCCTGTCTATCACGCTCTCTTTTCGGGAACGGCGCCCTGTCAGGATAGATTTGGGTCTCGCACGCTCGGGGGCTCACTCTGCTGACAGCATGAAAACTTCTCTACTGATGGAATAGGCGTTGAATGATTCGAAGCTTCCCTGAATGGCGCGCGCGAGGAGGGCACAGGGGGGGGGCCGCATGAAGCTCACCAGGGGGGTGCGCAGGAGAGCAGGAGATGGAAGTAATTATAGAGACTTCACCGGTACACAGGGAAGGGCTGCAATTAGTGAAGCACTCAGAGACATCTGCACCTGGGGGCCCCCCGGGACTTCAATAGGAAAGCATTAAAGACTCGAGCCGTGGGATCAGAAGGCGGCATGTAGAATAATGCAGAGAAAAGATCGCGCTTGTTCATGGGCAGCTGTTTATTTTTCAAGTCTCGGCATCAGAGATATTTTCCAATGTTAAGTGCCACACCCTGTGTCTGTGTAATACTCCCGCTCAGGTATTTACTACTTCTCATAGAGATCACAGGACTCCATCTGCCGTCATCTCCAGAAGGACGGCACTTTGCTCAGGCTCAGTGGCAGCTGGTGCTTAATTTTTTTTTGGGGGGGGGGGGGGGGGGCGCAAACAAACTGAAAAAAAAAAAAAAATTGTTGCAGCCTCACTGTGCCCATCAAATGCAGCTACTGTGCCCATCAATTGCCGCCACTGTGCCCATTAACCACTTAAGTCCCGGACCAATATGCTGCTTAATGCCCAGAGGCGTTTTTAGAATTCGGCACTGCGTCGCTTTAACAGACAATTGCGCGGTCGTGCGACGTGGCTCCCAAACAAAATTTGCCTTCTTTTCTTTTCTGCTACCGGGCGCTCCTGCTATTGTGTGCTCTGTGTTTATACCGTATTTATCGCGGTATACCGCGCACCCCTAAAGTGACCCCCAATCCTGTGGAAAAAAAGTTATTTTTGTACTTACAGTTTTGGTGTCTTGCGCGGCGTCCATTGGCGGCCTCGTCGGGTCCGGCGTCCTTCTGCGGCTTCGGGTGTCCTCTTCGGCGGGTCCGGCGTCCTTCTGCGGCTTCGGGTGTCCTTCTGCGGCTTCGGGTGTCCTTCTGCGGCGGGTCCGGTGTCCTCTTCGGCGGGTCCGGTGTCCTCTTCGGTGGGTCCGGCGTCCTTCTGCGGCTTCGGGTGTCCTTCTGCGGCTTTGGGTGTCCTTCTGCGGCTTCGGGTGTCCTTCTGCGGCGGGTCCGGCGTCCTTCTGCGGCGGGTCCGGTGTCCTCTTCGGCGGGTCCGGTGTCCTCTTCGGCGGGTCCGGCGTCCTCGCGGCGTCCTCCCCGCTCGTTTCCCGCGCCGAGTTTTAAATACTGCGCCAGCATATACCCAGCGCAGTACACTCGGGCAGGCTCGGCAACTGTCGCGCTCACGTCGTGTACGTCCAGGATGTGACCGCGGAAAAAGCTGAGACTGGCCGAATATACCCGAGTGTACTGCGCTGGGTATATGTCGGCGCAGTATTCAAAACTCGGCGCGGGAAAGCGGGTATCGGCGTATATCGCGCACCCACGATTTTGCCCTGATTTTCAGGGCAAAAAAGTGCGCGATATACGCCGATAAATACGGTACTTATGATAATGTGTATTGGGTCACCTGAGCTAGAAGACGGCAAGTCTGACCTTAACCCCTTCCATACGGGGCATTTTCACCCCCTTCCTGCCCAGACCAATTTTTAGTTTTCAGCGCTGTTGCACTTTGAATGACAATTGCGCGGTCAGGCAACACTGTACCCAAATTAAATCATTATGTTTTTTTCCCCCACACAAATAGAGCTTTCGTTTGGTGGTATTTGATCACCTCTGCGGTTTTTATTTTTTGCACTATAAACAAAAGAAGAGCCACAATTTAAAAAAAAACACAATATTTTTTCCTTTTTATTTAATACATCTCACAATATTTTTAAAAAAAAAAAACTTTTTTCCCCTCAGTTTAGACCGATACGTATTCTACGTATTTTTGGTAAAAAAAACCTGCAATAATCGTATATTGATTGGTTTGCGCAAAAGTTATAGCGTCTACAAAATAGGTGATAGATTTATGGCATTTTTTTTTTTTTTTTACTAGTAATGGCGGGGATCTGCGTTTTTTTTTTTTTGTGACGTTGCGGCGGACATATCAGACACTTTTGACACGTTTTTGGGACCATTCACATTTACACAGCGATTAGTGCTATAAAACTGCACTGATTACTGTGTAAATGTGACTGGCAGGGAAGGGGTTAACACTAGGGGGCGCTGAAGGGGTTAAAATGTGTCCTAAAGTGTGTTCTAACTGTAGGGGGAGGGGGACTCACAGGGGGAGGAGACCGATGTGTGTTCCTCTGTACTGGGAACACACATCGGTCTCCTCACCGCTGACAGGAGGTGGATCTGTGTGTTTACACCCCATCATTACACACATACAGATCCACACTCCTGACGTGATTGTCGGAAATCGCGGGTGCCCGGCGGCAATCACGGCCGTCGGGCACGCGCGCGGGATCGTGAGTGGTGCCGCGGGCACGCGCGCGCCCTAGAACGCCGTGAAGACTGGACGTTGTGCAACGTCCAGTCTCATCGGCGAAGGGATGACCATGCCGTCATTCCCCTATGGGTTGGTAAGGAAGGGGTTAAAAATCAGACCTCCGAGTCACCTAGGCTGGTGAAATGACTAGTTAATTAGCTCATGTTAATTTATGTTTTTGGTTACAATTTGTATTGTTGGGGTAATATGATCAGGAGGGTGGGGGGGCACCCTCCTTCTCAAGTGTATAAACGCCTGTATTCTTGTTCAAATAAAGAGTTCCAGCTTTGCAGCCAAACGAGTCCTGCCTAGTTCTTGGTTGTAATATGCGGCTATAATATCTGATATCTATAATCAGACTGGGAGGAAGAGGTACATGACGGAAGCACTCGTGTGTGGGATGTTCCGTTACAATCAGACTGCAACATTGTCATTTTGTTGCAAGTTGAGAGACTGCAGAAAGAGCTCATCTGTGTCTCGGGCATTTGTGAATGGGGGGGGGCAAAAACTGACCAGGCACGTAAGCATGTATCTTTGGTGGGGACTTTCCTCTTTGATACATCGGCCTCCAGACCCCTTATCACGAGAACACTTGTCAGAATACGCGGAAATATAGAAATGAATTGCACGCAGCGCATGCGATGAATATTAATGGGCGTCGGGGTTAAGAATGCCCCGAAATTCCGTATGCAGCTTAAAAAATTGATGTGCGTAATAAATTGCTGGTGGATCGACCTCCATAAATCAAGCGCCACGCGGACATATTGTAATATATTATTAATGTATACATTATAAAGATTAGGATAAAATAATGAGAGAGCGCATGCTGATTATAGATATGTAAGGAGCTGTAGGTGTGAAGCCCCATACACACGGCCGAGGTTCTCGGCAGAAACCAGCGAGAACCTCGCTGGGAGCCGCATTCTGCCGAGAACCTCGCTGGGAGCCGCATTCTGCCGAGAACCTCGCTGGGAGCCGCATTCTGCCGAGATCCTCGCTGGGAGCCGCATTCTGCCGAGAACCTCGCTGGGAGCCGCATTCTGCCCGAGAACCTCGCTGGGAGCCGCATTCTGCCCGAGAACCTCGCTGGGAGCCGCATTCTGCCGAGAACCTCGCTGGGAGCCGCATTCTGCCGAGAATCTCGCTGGGAGCCGCATTCTGCCGAGAACCTCGCTGGAAGCCGCATTCTGCCGAGAACCTCGCTGGGAGCCGCATTCTGCCGAGAACCTCGCTGGGAGCCGCATTCTGCCGAGAACCTCGCTGGGAGCCGCATTCTGCCGAGAACCTCGCTGGGAGCCGCATTCTGCCGAGATCCTCGCTGGGAGCCGCATTCTGCCGAGAACCTCGCTGGGAGCCGCATTCTGCCCGAGAACCTCGCTGGGAGCCGCATTCTGCCCGAGAACCTCGCTGGGAGCCGCATTCTGCCCGAGAACCTCGCTGGGAGCCGCATTCTGCCGAGAACCTCGCTGGGAGCCGCATTCTGCCGAGAACCTCGCTGGGAGCCGCATTCTGCCGAGATCCTCGCTGGGAGCCGCATTCTGCCCGAGAACCTCGCTGGGAGCCGCATTCTGCCTGAGAACCTCGCTGGGAGCCGCATTCTGCCGAGAACCTCGCTGGGAGCCGCATTCTGCCCGAGAACCTCGCTGGGAGCCGCATTCTGCCCGAGAACCTCGCTGGGAGCCGCATTCTGCCGAGAACCTCGCTGGGAGCCGCATTCTGCCGAGAACCTCGCTGGGAGCCGCATTCTGCCGAGAACCTCGCTGGGAGCCGCATTCTGCCGAGATCCTCGCTGGGAGCCGCATTCTGCCGAGAACCTCGATGGGAGCCGCATTCTGCCCGAGAACCTCGCTGGGAGCCGCATTCTGCCCGAGAACCTCGCTGGGAGCCGCATTCTGCCCGAGAACCTCGCTGGGAGCCGCATTCTGCCGAGAACCTCGCTGGGAGCCGCATTCTGCCGAGAACCTCGCTGGGAGCCGCATTCTGCCGAGATCCTCGCTGGGAGCCGCATTCTGCCCGAGAACCTCGCTGGGAGCCGCATTCTGCCTGAGAACCTCGCTGGGAGCCGCATTCTGCCGAGAACCTCGCTGGGAGCCGCATTCTGCCCGAGAACCTCGCTGGGAGCCGCATTCTGCCCGAGAACCTCGCTGGGAGCCGCATTCTGCCGAGATCCTCGCTGGGAGCCGCATTCTGCCGAGAACCTCGCTGGGAGCCACATTCTGCCGAGAACCTCGCTGGGAGCCGCATTCTGCCGAGAACCTCGCTGGGAGCCGCATTCTGCCGAGAACCTCGCTGGGAGCCGCATTCTGCCCGAGAACCTCGCTGGGAGCCGCATTCTGCCCGAGAACCTCGCTGGGAGCCGCATTCTGCCGAGAACCTCGCTGGGAGCCGCATTCTGCCGAGAACCTCGCTGGGAGCCGCATTCTGCCGAGATCCTCGCTGGGAGCCGCATTCTGCCCGAGAACCTCGCTGGGAGCCGCATTCTGCCTGAGAACCTCGCTGGGAGCCGCATTCTGCCGAGAACCTCGCTGGGAGCCGCATTCTGCCCGAGAACCTCGCTGGGAGCCGCATTCTGCCCGAGAACCCCGCTGGGAGCCGCATTCTGCCGAGATCCTCGCTGGGAGCCGCATTCTGGCCGAGAACCTCGCTGGGAGCCGCATTCTGCCGAGAACCTCGCTGGGAGCCGCATTCTGCCCGAGAACCTCGCTGGGAGCCGCATTCTGCCCGAGAACCTCGCTGGGAGCCGCATTCTGCCCGAGAACCTCACTGGGAGCCGCATTCTGCCGAGAACCTCGCTGGGAGCCGCATTCTGCCCGAGAACCCCGCTGGGAGCCGCATTCTGCCGAGAACCTCGCTGGGAGCCGCATTCTGCCCAAAAACCTCGCTGGGAGCCGCATTCTGCCGAGAACCTCGCTGGGAGCCGCATTCTGCCCGAGAACCTCGCTGGGAGCCGCATTCTGCCCGAGAACCTCGCTGGGAGCCGCATTCTGCCGAGAACCTCGCTGGGAGCCGCATTCTGCCCGAGAACCTCGCTGGGAGCCGCATTCTGCCGAGAACCTCGCTGGGAGCCGCATTCTGCCCGAGAACCTCGCTGGGAGCCGCATTCTGCCGAGAACCTCGCTGGGAGCCGCATTCTGCCCGAGAACCTCGCTGGGAGCCGCATTCTGCCGAGAACCTCGCTGGGAGCCGCATTCTGCACGAGAACCTCGCTGGGAGCCGCATTCTGCCGAGAACCTCGCTGGGAGCCGCATTCTGCCGAGAACCTCGCTGGGAGCCGCATTCTGCCGAGAACCTCGCTGGGAGCCGCATTCTGCCGAGAACCTCGCTGGGAGCCGCATTCTGCCGAGAACCTCGCTGGGAGCCGCATTCTGCCGAGAACCTCGCTGGGAGCCGCATTCTGCCCAAAAACCTCGCTGGGAGCCGCATTCTGCCGAGAACCTCGCTGGGAGCCGCATTCTGCCCGAGAACCTCGCTGGGAGCCGCATTCTGCCCGAGAACCTCGCTGGGAGCCGCATTCTGCCGAGAACCTCGCTGGGAGCCGCATTCTGCCCGAGAACCTCGCTGGGAGCCGCATTCTGCCGAGAACCTCGCTGGGAGCCGCATTCTGCACGAGAACCTCGCTGGGAGCCGCATTCTGCCGAGAACCTCGCTGGGAGCCGCATTCTGCCGAGAACCTCGCTGGGAGCCGCATTCTGCCGAGAACCTCGCTGGGAGCCGCATTCTGCCGAGAACCTCGCTGGGAGCCGCATTCTGCCGAGAACCTCGCTGGGAGCCGCATTCTGCCGAGAACCTCGCTGGGAGCCGCATTCTGCCGAGAACTTCGCTGGGAGCCGCATTCTGCCCGAGAACCTCGCTGGGAGCCGCATTCTGCCGAGAACCTCGCTGGGAGCCGCATTCTGCCCGAGAACCTCGCTGGGAGCCGCATTCTGCCGAGAACCTCGCTGGGAGCCGCATTCTGCTCTCCAGGACCACACCTATTCTCCTGCTCTCCAGGATTGAGTCTGAAAGAGTGACTCCTCCCTAGGGCTTGAACTGACTCCAGTAGTAATCGGCGTGCGTCCTAAGAGTAGGACGTACGGCTCCTGGAGCCAGATAGGCAGGGTTCTCCTCCCCCAGCATCAGCCTCCACTGTCAGATCCACTCTGACCTCGAGCCGCCCCTGGATCCCCTGGTTTCTCTCTCCCTCTGGAGCCCCCACCTGCCAGAAACCAGACAGGCAGACGGTGACAGACACTGCTAGGCAAGCCTGCACTATCCCTCCATTCCTCCTGCAATCCACCGCTTGGCTTCCCCCTGCTTCACCTGACCCCCCTGGCTTCCCTCCGTCACCCTTCTCCAGCAGGTAAGCCTTTCACTGAGGCTGCAGACGGCCGTCCTTTTGAGGACAGCAGCTGCTGCCACTTAAAAGCCCCTGCTATCTCCCTATCCACATCTCCCCTCCTATACCCCCTCACTACCCATCCGCCACCTGCCCTGCAATCCTTGGCAATTTTCAGCCATTTCTGGCATTTCTGGCTTCCAGGCCGGCGTTTTTCGATACATCCGCGCCGGCCTGGAAGCAATCGCGGCAGCCGCAATTTAGGAAAGGCCGCGGCTTCACCCGCGGCCTAGTGGCGCGCCGCTTCTCACCCCTCCAACCGCCACCAAAGTCCGAAAACGGACTTGAACCCCACCCCATACCCCATACCCCAGGAAAGTTACCTCACCCCGGTCTAGTAATGACCCCTGGCCCCAAATAGTAGCACCGATCCACCCAATCTGGAAGCTTTACCAGTCTGGATCCTGCTACCGATCGGCAGGCCATTTTTGCTGCACCCAGCCCCAAATCTTAATCACCACTACAACTTGATCCAGGGGTTACCCGATCGCCTCTTACAGGGGTCAGGAAGGAATTTTTTCCCTGCCGGAGCATATTGGCCGAGCGCCGCCAGGGTTTTTTGCCTTCCTCTGGACCAAGCCAGGAGAGAGGAGTTTAGCCAATTCCTCTCCCCACTGCCCTAAATCCCCCCCTCCCCCCTGGTGTATTGGCGAACATGGCATGTAGGCAATATTCTGCCGAGACATTTGGAGTTTGAGGCAATGCGCCGCAATACTGCCAGCCATCACCAGAAAGGCCCTAAGAAACTGAGGACTATTGAGAACTAATCATAGATCGACGGTTAGACATTTCAGTCATTTTACCCCAGGTCAAGCACATATCATGTGCTCTGATTAACACAAGATCGGCAGTAAAAACACCGACTAGAAAATCCGCGACTTCATTCAACAAAAGGATCTAGGACTGTCTTTTTATTACAGAGGAGCGCTCACAGCCGACTGTAACACCATTCTAGGAGAATTGGTGCCAGAAAACAAAAACCGTATTATAACGGAAAACAGAATAGGGCAAAGAGGAGGCGGCCTGGCGGTGATCCACAAGACTCATCTTACGATCACCAAACCAGTCCGCCAAAACCCTCTTCCATTCATGGAAACCCTTACTCTGCAACTGCAAGCAAGTTCAAAGGAGACCGTCCACATTCTGCTCTGCTATAGGCCGCCCGGCCCAAAATCGCAGCTGCTCTCATCATGGACGGATTTCTTCTCCACTTATACCCTCAACAGTAAACAACTTTTGCTGCTAGGGGATTTCAATCTCTGGGCCAACTCCTCACAAGACCCCATTGCCGACGCCTGTATTGACCACCTGGAAGGATTAGGATTACAGCAATTAGTATGTGGACCCACACATGCTTCAGGTCACACACTTGATCTTATTTTCAGACAAGCTCTGGAAATAAAGATTTGGGAAAATGAAAAGTTGCCATGGACAGACCACCATGCAATTATATTCAGTATTTCCACCATCCCCCCCGCAACAAAAACATCGAATCCAGTAGCAACACACTGGACTAGATGTCAGAAGAAGCTCCACTCGGAACTCTTCAAAACGACTTTAAGGAAAAAAATAGAAACTACCCAGCCGCAGCAAACGGCCGTTGAAACATTGAAAGCCATAAACTCGGCCATGCTACAGTCAGCCGACTTGGTAGCGCCGAAACGAATAACCCGCATTCGGAAAAACAACCGCAGCTGGTTTAACAACCAGCTGTCGTTACTGAAGCAAGAACGCAGAAGGGCAGAATCTGCCTGGAAAAGATGTTCTTCAGAGCTAAACCTATCCATCTACAAGGCGACCACAAGAAAATACCACAAAGGAATTTTCCAAGCCAAGAAAAATTATTTTTCGGAGGCTATCAACGGTGCCCAAAACCGCCCCCGCGAACTCTTCAAGATGGTCACCCAGACCATGAAACCAGGATGCATTGAAGCCCCCAGTTCGGACACACAAGAATTTTGCAATGAGCTATCGGATTATTTCGTTAATAAAATCGAGGCAATCCGTGAAAGCATTCAGCAAAATTTTTCTCCCCCCAGCCCCCCCCCCGCAGCCTCTCACACAGCACCCATAGTAATTCTCCGATATCAGGTAAGTTCACCCTGGAACCCATCTCCATCGAGTCCACTAAGAATGTCATTTGTACTCTGCGCAATGGCGCAGCACCAAATGACATTATCCCCACAAAACTGCTGAAGGAATGCGCCGACATCCTGGCTCCTCCCATCACGCAGCTTATCAACCAGTCTTTCTTGGAAGGCATAGTGCCCTCACAGTTGAAAGAGGGTGTAATCCAACCCATCCTGAAGAAACCCTCCCTGGACCCCAAGGACCCACTCCACCGCCGTCCCATAACAAGCCTCAACGTATTCTCTAAGATAATGGAAAAAGTAGTGGTAAAACAGCTGCAACAGCATCTAGATACCCACAAGCTACTTGACCCATTGCAATCAGGCTTCCGTCCCGGTCATGGGACGGAAACAGCATTACTGAAAGTATGGGACGATGTTCTCAAGGCCGCAGACGAAGGAGAATCTTGTCTCCTGGTTCTGTTGGACCTAAGTGCAGCTTTTGACACTGTAGACCACAATCTGTTACTGACTCGGCTTTCTGAAGTAGCCAGGGTCGCAGAAGGCGATTTATCTTGGTTCTCCTCTTTTTTGGAAAACCGATCGCAAATAGTGAAGTTAGGACCTTTTACGTCTGAAAAACGCACAGTAACATGCGGAGTCCCTCAAGGATCGCCTCTGTCACCAGTGCTATTCAACATCTATCTTCGTCCTCTTTTTGAGATTATCAGCAGCCAAAAACTGCTCTACCACTCATATGCAGATGATACGCAACTGTATTTCCGCATCTGCAATAGACAGGATCACCACCTCAATCTAGAGACATGCCTCTCTTTGATAGAGGACTGGATGACAAAGAGTCATCTTAAACTCAATGGAGCGAAAACAGAACTTCTTCTGTTTCACGTCAAGCGAAGGAATCAACCCTCAACAGCGTGGACCCCCCCCCCGCCTATTTTGGGCAAGCTCATCACCCCTAGCGCCAAAGTCAAAAGCCTAGGGGTCATTTTTGACTCCTTTATGACAATGGACGCACAAATAGGGTCAGTGGTCAGCGGATCTCACCATCTACTGCGCCTACTACGCAGACTCACTCCGTTCATCCCCAAAGAAGATTTAGCGGTCGTGGTGGGAGCAATTGTAAACTCCAGGCTGGATTATGCAAATGCCCTTTACCTCGGCCTCCCCAAGTACCAAATCGCTCGTCTGCAAGTCGTTCAGAATACGGCCGCCAGACTTGTGACTGGGAAAAAACCCTGGGAATCCATCTCACCTTCACTGAGATCCCTTCATTGGCTGCCAGTTAAAGACAGAATTGCTTTTAAAGCTCTCTGTCTTACGCATAGATGTGTCCATGGGAATGCCCCCCTTTACTTATGCGAATTAATAAAAGCGCATAATCCAAATCGCGTTTTGCGATCCACGAATCAGAACCTGCTCCAGGTTCCGAAAGCCAACTTCAAGTCCAAAGGAGAAAGAAGATTTGCGATCCAGGGTCCCAGACTATGGAACGCTTTACCAACCAGCATTCGGTTGGAGGAGAACCACCTAGCATTTAGGAAAAAGGTCAAGACTTTTCTCTTTTGATATCAAAGGAGACAGGAACAACAAGCGCCCAGAGGCGATTCAGTTCGCATGTGCCGCGCTATATAAGTTCTCATTCATTCAACCTCGCTGGGAGCCGCATTCTGCCCGAGAACCTCGCTGGGAGCCGCATTCTGCCCGAGAACCTCGCTGGGAGCCGCATTCTGCCGAGAACCTCGCTGGGAGCCGCATTCTGCCGAGAACCTCGCTGGGAGCCGCATTCTGCCCAAAAACCTCGCTGGGAGCCGCATTCTGCCGAGAACCTCGCTGGGAGCCGCATTCTGCCCGAGAACCTCGCTGGGAGCCGCATTCTGCCCGAGAACCTCGCTGGGAGCCGCATCCGCGAGAACCTCGCTGGGAGCCGCATTCTGCCGAGAACCTCGCTGGGAGCCGCATTCTGCCGAGAACCTCTGGGAGCCGCATTCTGCCGAGAACCTCGCTGGGAGCCGCATTCTGCCGAGAACCTCGCTGGGAGCCGCATTCTGCCGAGAACCTCGCTGGGAGCCGCATTCTGCCGAGAACCTCGCTGGGAGCCGCATTCTGCCCGAGAACCTCGCTGGGAGCCGCATTCTGCCCGAGAACCTCGCTGGGAGCCGCATTCTGCCCGAGAACCTCGCTGGGAGCCGCATTCTGCCGAGAACCTCGCTGGGAGCCGCATTCTGCCCTAGAACCCCGCTGGGAGCCGCATTCTGCCGAGAACCTCGCTGGGAGCCGCATTCTGCCCAAAAACCTCGCTGGGAGCCGCATTCTGCCGAGAACCTCGCTGGGAGCCGCATTCTGCCCAAAAACCTCGCTGGGAGCCGCATTCTGCCGAGAACCTCGCTGGGAGCCGCATTCTGCCCGAGAACCTCGCTGGGAGCCGCATTCTGCCGAGAACCTCGCTGGGAGCCGCATTCTGCACGAGAACCTCGCTGGGAGCCGCATTCTGCCGAGAACCTCGCTGGGAGCCGCATTCTGCCGAGAACCTCGCTGGGAGCCGCATTCTGCCGAGAACCTCGCTGGGAGCCGCATTCTGCCCGAGAACCTCGCTGGGAGCCGCATTCTGCCCGAGAATCTCGCTGGGAGCCGCATTCTGCCGAGAACCTCGCTGGGAGCCGCATTCTGCCCGAGAATCTCGCTGGGAGCCGCATTCTGCCGAGAACCTCTGGGAGCCGCATTCCGAGAACCTCCTGGGAGCCGCATTCTGCCCGGACCTCGTGGGAGCCGCATTCTGCCGAGACCTCGCTGGGACCCGCATTCTGCCGAGAACCTCGCTGGGAGCCGCATTCTGCCGAGAACCTCTGGGAGCCGATTCTGCCCAAAAACCTCGCTGGGAGCCGCATTCTGCCGAGAACCTCGCTGGGAGCCGCATTCTGCCCGAGAACCTCGCTGGGAGCCGCATTCTGCCCGAGAACCTCGCTGGGAGCCGCATTCTGCCGAGAACCTCCTGGGAGCCGCATTCTGCACGAGAACCTCGCTGGGAGCCGCATTCTGCCGAGAACCTCGCTGGGAGCCGCATTCTGCCGAGAACCCCTGGGAGCCGCATTCTGCCGAAACCTCGCTGGGAGCCGCATTCTGCCGAGAACCTCGCTGGGAGCCGCATTCTGCCCGAGAACCTCGCTGGGAGCCGCATTCTGCCGAGAACCTCGCTGGGAGCCGCATCCTGCCGAGAACCTCGCTGGGAGCCGCATTCTGCACGAGAACCTCGCTGGGAGCCGCATTCTGCCGAGAACCTCGCTGGGAGCCGCATTCTGCCGAGAACCTCGCTGGGAGCCGCATTCTGCCGAGAACCTCGCTGGGAGCCGCATTCTGCCGAGAACCTCGCTGGGAGCCGCATTCTGCCCGAGAACCTCGCTGGGAGCCGCATTCTGCCCGAGAACCTCGCTGGGAGCCGCATTCTGCCCGAGAACCTCGCTGGGAGCCGCATTCTGCCGAGAACCTCGCTGGGAGCCGCATTCTGCCCTAGAACCCCGCTGGGAGCCGCATTCTGCCGAGAACCTCGCTGGGAGCCGCATTCTGCCGAGAACCTCGCTGGGAGCCGCATTCTGCCGAGAACCTCGCTGGGAGCCGCATTCTGCCGAGAACCTCGCTGGGAGCCGCATTCTGCCGAGAACTTCGCTGGGAGCCGCATTCTGCCCGAGAACCTCGCTGGGAGCCGCATTCTGCCGAGAACCTCGCTGGGAGCCGCATTCTGCCGAGAACCTCGCTGGGAGCCGCATTCTGCCCGAGAACCTCTGGGAGCCGCATTCCCGAGAACCTCGCTGGGAGCCGCATTCTGCCCGAGAACCTCGCTGGGAGCCGCATTCTGCCGAGAACCTCGCTGGGAGCCGCATTCTGCCCGAGAACCTCGCTGGGAGCCGCATTCTGCCGAGAACCTCGCTGGGAGCCGCATTCTGCCGAGAACCTCGCTGGGAGCCGCATTCTGCCGAGAACCTCGCTGGGAGCCGCATTCTGCCGAGAACCTCGCTGGGAGCCGCATTCTGCCGAGAACCTCGCTGGGAGCTGCATTCTGCCGAGAACCTCGCTGGGAGCCGCATTCTGCCGAGAACCTCGCTGGGAGCCGCATTCTGCCCGAGAACCTCGCTGGGAGCCGCATTCTGCCCGAGAACCTCGCTGGGAGCCGCATTCTGCCGAGAACCTCGCTGGGAGCCGCATTCTGCCCGAGAACCTCGCTGGGAGTCGCATTCTGCCGAGAACCTCGCTGGGAGCCGCATTCTGCCGAGAACCTCGCTGGGAGCCGCATTCTGCCCGAGAACCTCGCTGGGAGCCGCATTCTGCCGAGAACCTCGCTGGGAGCCGCATTCTGCCCTAGAACCCCGCTGGGAGCCGCATTCTGCCGAGAACCTCGCTGGGAGCCGCATTCTGCCCGAGACCTCGCTGGGAGCCGCATTCTGCCGAGAACCTCGCTGGGAGCCGCATTCTGCCCGAGAACCTCGCTGGGAGCCGCATTCTGCCCGAGAACCTCGCTGGGAGCCGCATTCTGCCCGAGAACCTCGCTGGGAGCCGCATTCTGCCCGAGAACCTCGCTGGGAGCCGCATTCTGCCGAGAACCTCGCTGGGAGCCGCATTCTGCCCGAGAACCTCTGGGAGCCGCATTCTGCCGAGAACCTCGCTGGGAGCCGCATTCTGCCGAGAACCTCGCTGGGAGCCGCATTCTGCCGAGAACCTCGCTGGGAGCCGCATTCTGCCGAGACCTCGCTGGGAGCCGCATTCTCGAACCTGGGAGCCGCATTCTGCCGAGAACCTCGCTGGGAGCCGCATTCTCCCGAGAACCTCGCTGGGAGCCGCATTCTGCCCGAGAACCTCGCTGGGAGCCGCATTCTGCCCGAGAATCTCGCTGGGAGCCGCATTCTGCCGAGAACCTCGCTGGGAGCCGCATTCTGCCCGAGAACCTCGCTGGGAGTCGCATTCTGCCGAGAACCTCGCTGGGAGCCGCATTCTGCCAAGAACCTCGCTGGGAGCCGCATTCTGCCGAGAACCTCGCTGGGAGCCGCATTCTGCCCGAGAACCTCGCTGGGAGCCGCATTCTGCCCGAGAACCTCGCTGGGAGCCGCATTCTGCCCGAGAACCTCGCTGGGAGCCGCATTCTGCCGAGAACCTCGCTGGGAGCCGCATTCTGCCGAGAACCTCGCTGGGAGCCGCATTCTGCCCAAAAACCTCGCTGGGAGCCGCATTCTGCCGAGAACCTCGCTGGGAGCCGCATTCTGCCCGAGAACCTCGCTGGGAGCCGCATTCTGCCCGAGAACCTCGCTGGGAGCCGCATCCTGCCGAGAACCTCGCTGGGAGCCGCATTCTGCACGAGAACCTCGCTGGGAGCCGCATTCTGCCGAGAACCTCGCTGGGAGCCGCATTCTGCCGAGAACCTCGCTGGGAGCCGCATTCTGCCGAGAACCTCGCTGGGAGCCGCATTCTGCCCGAGAACCTCGCTGGGAGCCGCATTCTGCCCGAGAACCTCGCTGGGAGCCGCATTCTGCCCGAGAACCTCGCTGGGAGCCGCATTCTGCCGAGAACCTCACTGGGAGCCGCATTCTGCCCTAGAACCCCGCTGGGAGCCGCATTCTGCCGAGAACCTCGCTGGGAACCGCATTCTGCCGAGAACCTCGCTGGGAGCCGCATTCTGCCGAGAACCTCGCTGGGAGCCGCATTCTGCCGAGAACCTCGCTGGGAGCCGCATTCTGCCGAGAACTTCGCTGGGAGCCGCATTCTGCCCGAGAACCTCGCTGGGAGCCGCATTCTGCCGAGAACCTCGCTGGGAGCCGCATTCTGCCCGAGAACCTCGCTGGGAGCCGCATTCTGCCCGAGAACCTCGCTGGGAGCCGCATTCTGCCGAGAACCTCGCTGGGAGCCGCATTCTGCCCGAGAACCTCGCTGGGAGCCGCATTCTGCCGAGAACCTCGCTGGGAGCCGCATTCTGCCGAGAACCTCGCTGGGAGCCGCATTCTGCCGAGAACCTCGCTGGGAGCCGCATTCTGCCGAGAACCTCGCTGGGAGCCGCATTCTGCCGAGAACCTCGCTGGGAGCCGCATTCTGCCGAGAACCTCGCTGGGAGCCGCATTCTGCCCGAGAACCTCGCTGGGAGCCGCATTCTGCCCGAGAACCTCGCTGGGAGCCGCATTCTGCCGAGAACCTCACTGGGAGCCGCATTCTGCCCTAGAACCCCGCTGGGAGCCGCATTCTGCCGAGAACCTCGCTGGGAACCGCATTCTGCCGAGAACCTCGCTGGGAGCCGCATTCTGCCGAGAACCTCGCTGGGAGCCGCATTCTGCCGAGAACCTCGCTGGGAGCCGCATTCTGCCGAGAACCTCGCTGGGAGCCGCATTCTGCCGAGAACCTCGCTGGGAGCCGCATTCTGCCGAGAACCTCGCTGGGAGCCGCATTCTGCCCGAGAACCTCGCTGGGAGCCGCATTCTGCCCGAGAACCTCGCTGGGAGCCGCATTCTGCCGAGAACCTCGCTGGGAGCCGCATTCTGCCCGAGAACCTCGCTGGGAGTCGCATTCTGCCGAGAACCTCGCTGGGAGCCGCATTCTGCCCTAGAACCCCGCTGGGAGCCGCATTCTGCCGAGAACCTCGCTGGGAACCGCATTCTGCCGAGAACCTCGCTGGGAGCCGCATTCTGCCGAGAACCTCGCTGGGAGCCGCATTCTGCCGAGAACCTCGCTGGGAGCCGCATTCTGCCGAGAACCTCGCTGGGAGCCGCATTCTGCCGAGAACCTCGCTGGGAGCCGCATTCTGCCGAGAACCTCGCTGGGAGCCGCATTCTGCCCGAGAACCTCGCTGGGAGCCGCATTCTGCCCGAGAACCTCGCTGGGAGCCGCATTCTGCCGAGAACCTCGCTGGGAGCCGCATTCTGCCCGAGAACCTCGCTGGGAGTCGCATTCTGCCGAGAACCTCGGCCCTGTGTACGCTCTCGGCGAGCCCCGCCCGTCGGGAAAACCGTCGAGCAAATAGAGAGCAGGTTCTGACGGCAGGCAGAGAACCTCGACGGGCGGAACGATGTGTTGCGCCCGTCGAGTTTCTCCGCCGTGTGTACGCGGCATAATGGTATCGAAAATCTCCTCCATGATTGGTCCTGACCACCAAATAAAAGGACCTTTCTTAAAGGGTTAGTCCACGCAAATGTGACATGTCTGCTTTGGTGGAGTCACCTGCTGAATTCTGCTATTTGCAGTGGCGGCCTGCTCATAAGGGGCGCCACCCCCCCCCCTAATCCAATGCGCCCGGCCCCTTATCTCCATGCAGGATGCCAGACGCATGGATTTTATTGGGGCTTTTTTTATTAAGCGGAGTTCCACCCACATTTGGCATGTCGTTTTTTTTGGGGGGGCGTTCTTCATTTTGAAGGGGACTTCCCGTCCCACTTCCTCCTTCTGCCTACGAGCCGCCTAGGCGTCTCCACCTCTCCCCCCAGGCAGCCCCACCCTCTAGGCGATCTTCTGGGACTCGTGACAGGTCCCAGAAGATCGCCTGTCCACTCCGAGCATGCATCGCGCGCGCCCGGCTGTGAAGCCACAAGCTGTCACGGCCGGGTGCCCACAGTTCTAATGACGGTGCCGCGGAGAGGAGGGGCCTCTCACACTCCAAAGACATGCTGGGAGGTTAATTGGCTTCTGCCTAAAAAATGTGGCCCTAGTATATGAATGTGAGTTAGGGGGCCTTAGATTGTAAGCTCCTTGAGGGTAGGGACTGATGTGAATGTACATTGTATATGTAAAGCACTGCGTAAATTGACGGCGCTATATAAGTACTTCTAATAATAATAGGGGCACAGGGTGAATGAGAACCCCAGTCTGATCTGATCACGGTACAGCCACATTGGAATGTTGTATGTGTGTATATATATTGTCTCATTTTGTTGTGGACTCTTTGCTGGGATGGTTTGGGGTGTGACTGTATTCCATTGTTCTAGTGTGGTGTCTGCCTCAACTATTATGGGATGCGTAAGGGTGTTTGCTGTGAGGAAAGAGGGAGGGGGGATTCCTCCAGCAGCCCCCCTGCTGATAAGACTGTTTACTGATGAGAAGTTTGAATAAACCTGACTGGTGTGTCCATTGTCATTGGACAGTTTAACCCGCCCTGAATCCAAGGGTGGGGGGGAGGGAGGAGTCTCTCTGAGTTATTTATCTGTTGTAACTGCTTGAATAAAGTAAGTCTGATGGTTTTTACCCTACACCAGTGGTCTCCAAACTGTGGCCCTGGGGCCAGATGCAGCCCTTTGCGTGCAGTTATTTTGCCCTTAGGGCACCATCCACTGATACTAACAGTGAGGCATAATCCCTCCCAATGACTGGGTCCAATTTCTACCATTGGCACCAACAATGGGGCCCGATAACACCAATGATGGAGCCCAATTCCTCCCTATGACACCATTGATGGGGCCCAATTCCTCCCTATGACACCAATGATGGGGCCCAATTCCTCCCTAAGACACCATTGATGGAGCCCAATTCCTCCCTATGACACCAATAATGGGGCCCAATTCCTCCCTATGACACCAATGATGGGGCCCAATTCCTCCCTAAGACACCATTGATGGAGCCCAATTCCTCCCTATGACACCAATAATGGGGCCCAATTCCTGCCTATGACACCAATGATGGAGCCCAATTCCTCCCTATGACACCAATGATGGGGCCCAATTCCTCCCTATGACACCAATGATGGGGCCCAATTCCTCCCTATGACACCAATGATGGGGCCCAATTCCTCCCTATGACACCAATGATGGGGCCCAATTCCTCTCTATGACACCAATGATGGGGCCCAATTCCTCCCTATGACACCAATGATGGGGCCCAATTCCTCCCTATGACACCAATGATGGGGCCCAATTCCTCCCTATGACACCAATGATGGGGCCCAATTCCTCCCTATGACACCAATGATGGGGCCCAATTCCTCCCTATGACACCAATGATGGGGCCCAATTCCTCCCTATGACACCAATGATGGGGCCCAATTCCTCCCTATGACACCAATGATGGGGCACTGTTTTTTCGCACTGACATCAGGATCTATTCTACGCCCAGTGATCACAGTCCGGCCCCTCTAAGGGCCATAAACTTTCCCTTTGTTTCGAAAAGTTTGGAGACCCCTCCCCCACACTGAAGTACTGCTGGTGACTGGGTGGGTTTAGGAGTCTTGGATACGGGGGGACATGGAGGACAAGGGGTTCATCACACCCCTAAATAGAGGCATATGTACAGGAAAACCTTGGTTTGAGAGCGTTTTACAAGACAAGCAAAATGTTTTAATAAATGTTGTCTCGATATACAAGCGATGTCTCGATATACAAGCGATGTCTCGATATACAAGCGATGTCTCGATATACAAGCGATGTCTCGATATACAAGCGATGTCTCGATATACAAGCGATGTCTCGATATACAAGCGGTGTCTCGATATACAAGCGGTGTCTCGATATACAAGCGGTGTCCTGATATACAAGCGGTGTCCTGATATACAAGCGATGTCCTGATATACAAGCGATGTCTCGATATACAAGCGATGTCTCGATATACAAGCGATGTCTCGATATACAAGCGATGTCCTGATATACAAGCGATGTCTCGATATACAAGCGATGTCTCGATATACAAGCGATGTCTCGATATACAAGCGATGTCTCGATATACAAGCGGTGTCTCGATATACAAGCGGTGTCCTGATATACAAGCGATGTCCCGATATACAAGCGATGTCTCGATATACAAGCGATGTCTCGATATACAAGCGATGTCCTGATATACAAGCGATGTCTCGATATACAAGCGATGTCTCGATATACAAGCGGTGTCTCGATATACAAGCGATGTCTCGATATACAAGCGATGTCTCGATATACAAGCGATGTCCTGATGTACAAGCGATGTCTCGATATACAAGCGGTGTCTCGATATACAAGCGATGTCTCGATATACAAGCGATGCCTCGATATACAAGCGGTGTCTCGATATACAAGCGGTGTCCTGATATACAAGCGATGTCTCGATATACAAGCGATGTCTCGATATACAAGCGATGTCCCGATATACAAGCGATGTCTCGATATACAAGCGATGTCTCGATATACAAGCGGTGTCTCGATATACAAGCGGTGTCTCGATATACAAGCGGTGTCTCGATATACAAGCTATGTCTCGATATACAAGCGATGTCTCGATATACAAGCGATGTCTCGATATACAAGCGATGTCCTGATATACAAGCGATGTCTCGATATACAAGCGATGTCCTGATATACAAGCGATGTCTCGATGTACAAGCGATGTCCTAGCGATGTCCTGATATACAAGCGATGTCTCGATATACAAGCGATGTCTCGATATACAAGCGATGTCTCGATATACAAGCGATGTCTCGATATACAAGCGATGCCTCGATATACAAGCGATGTCTCGATATACAAGCGATGTCTCGATATACAAGCGATGTCTCGATATACAAGCGATGTCTCGATATACAAGCGATGTCTCGATATACAAGCGATGTCTCGATATACAAGCGATGTCTCGATATACAAGCGATGTCTCGATATACAAGCGATGTCTCGATATACAAGCGATGTCTTGATATACAAGCGGTGTCTCGATATACAAGCGGTGTCTCGATATACAAGCGGTGTCTCGATATACAAGCGATGTCTCGATATACAAGCGGTGTCTCGATATACAAGCGGTGTCTCGATATACAAGCGGTGTCTCGATATACAAGCGGTGTCTCGATATACAAGCGGTGTCTCGATATACAAGCGGTGTCTCGATATACAAGCGATGTCTCGATCTACAAGCGATGTCCTGATATACAAGCGATGCCTTGATATACAAGCGATGCCTTGATATACAAGCGATGCCTTGATATACAAGCGATGCCTTGATGTACAAGCGATGTCTCGATATACAAGCGGTGTCTCGATATACAAGCGGTGTCTCGATATACAAGCGTTGTCTCGATATACAAGCGATGTCTCGATATACAAGCGATGTCTCGATATACAAGCGATGTCTCGATATACAAGCGATGTCTCGATATACAAGCGATGCCTCGATATACAAGCGATGCCTCGATATACAAGCGATGCCTCGATATACAAGCGGTTTTTCGATATACAAGCGATGTCTCGATATACAAGCGATGTCTCGATATACAAGCGGTGTCTCGATATACAAGCGGTTTTTCGATATACAAGCGATGTCTCGATATACAAGCGATGTCTCGATATACAAGCGGTGTCTCGATATACAAGCGATGTCTCGATATACAAGCGATGTCTTGATATACAAGCGATGTCTCGATATACAAGCGGTGTCTCGATATACAAGCGATGTCTCGATATACAAGCGATGTCTCGATATACAAGCGATGTCCTGATATACAAGCGATGTCTCGATGTACAAGCGATGTCCTAGCGATGTCCTGATATACAAGCGATGTCTCGATATACAAGCGATGTCTCGATATACAAGCGATGTCTCGATATACAAGCGATGTCTCGATATACAAGCGATGTCCTCGATATACAAGCGATGTCTCGATATACAAGCGATGTAAGATATACAAGCGATGTCTCGATGTACAAGCGATGTCTCGATATACAAGCGTTGTCTCGATATACAAGCGATGCCTCGATATACAAGCGATGTCTTGATATACAAGCGATGTCTCGATATACAAGCGATGTCTCGATATACAAGCGATGTCTCGATATACAAGCGATGTCTCGATATACAAGCGATGTCTGATATACAAGCGATGTCGATATACAGCGATGTCTTGATATACAAGCGGTGTCTCGATATACAAGCGGTGTCTCGATATACAAGCGGTGTCTCGATATACAGCGAGTCTCGATATACAAGCGGTGTCTCGATATACAAGCGATGTCCTGATATACAAGCGGTGTCCTGATATACAAGCGGTGTCTCGATATACAAGCGGTGTCTCGATATACAAGCGGTGTCTCGATATACAAGCGGTGTCTCGATATACAAGCGGTGTCTCGATATACAAGCGATGTCTCGATATACAAGCGATGTCCTGATATACAAGCTCGATATACAGCGAGCGATACAAGCGTCTTGATATACAAGCGATGCCTTATACAAGCGATGTCTCGATATACAAGCGGTGTCTGATATACAAGCGGTGTCTCGATATACAAGCGTTGTCTCGATATACAAGCGATGTCTCGATATACAGCGATGTCTCGATATACAAGCGATGTCTCGATATACAAGCGATGTCTCGATATACAAGCGATGTCTCGATATACAAGCGATGCCTCGATATACAAGCGATGCCTCGATATACAAGCGGTGCGATATACAAGCGGTGTCTCGATATACAAGCGATGTCTCGATATACAAGCGGTGTCCTGATATACAAGCGATGTCTCGATATACAAGCGATGCCTCGATATACAAGCGGTTTTTCGATATACAAGCGATGTCTGATATACAAGCGATGTCTCGATATACAAGCGGTGTCTCGATATACAAGCGGTGTCTCGATATACAAGCGGTGTCTCGATATACAAGCGGTGTCTCGATATACAAGCGGTGTCTCGATATACAAGCGGTGTCTCGATATACAAGCGATGTCTCGATACAAGCGACGTCCTGATATACAAGCGATGTCTCGATATACAAGCGATGTCTCTGATATACAAGCGATATACAATCTTGATATACAAGCGATGCCTTGATATCGATGATGTACAAGCGATATACAATGTCTCGATATACAAGCGATGCCTCGATATACAAGCGATGTCTCGATATACAAGCGATGTCTCGATATACAAGCGATGTCTCGATATACAAGCGATGTCTCGATATACAAGCGTTGTCTCGATATACAAGCGATGCCTCGATATACAATCTCGATATACAATGTCTTGATATACAAGCGATGTCTCGATATACAAGCGATGTCTCGATATACAAGCGATGTCTCGATATACAAGCGATGTCTCGATATACAAGCGATGTCTCGATATACAAGCGATGTCTCGATATACAAGCGATGTCTCGATATACAAGCGGTGTCTCGATATACAAGCGGTGTCTCGATATACAAGCGGTGTCTCGATATACAAGCGATGTCTCGATATACAAGCGGTGTCTCGATATACAAGCGATGTCCTGATATACAAGCGGTGTCCTGATATACAAGCGGTGTCTCGATATACAAGCGGTGTCTCGATATACAAGCGGTGTCTCGATATACAAGCGGTGTCTCGATATACAAGCGGTGTCTCGATATACAAGCGATGTCTCGATCTACAAGCGATGTCCTGATATACAAGCGATGCCTTGATATACAAGCGATGCCTTGATATACAAGCGATGCCTTGATATACAAGCGATGCCTTGATGTACAAGCGATGTCTCGATATACAAGCGGTGTCTCGATATACAAGCGGTGTCTCGATATACAAGCGTTGTCTCGATATACAAGCGATGTCTCGATATACAAGCGATGTCTCGATATACAAGCGATGTCTCGATATACAAGCGATGTCTCGATATACAAGCGATGTCTCGATATACAAGCGATGCCTCGATATACAAGCGATGCCTCGATATACAAGCGGTGTCTTGATATACAAGCGGTGTCTCGATATACAAGCGATGTCTCGATATACAAGCGGTGTCCTGATATACAAGCGATGTCTCGATATACAAGCGATGCCTCGATATACAAGCGGTTTTTCGATATACAAGCGATGTCTCGATATACAAGCGATGTCTCGATATACAAGCGGTGTCTCGATATACAAGCGGTGTCTCGATATACAAGCGGTGTCTCGATATACAAGCGGTGTCTCGATATACAAGCGGTGTCTCGATATACAAGCGGTGTCTCGATATACAAGCGATGTCTCGATATACAAGCGATGTCCTGATATACAAGCGATGTCTCGATATACAAGCGATGTCTCGATATACAAGCGATGTCTCGATATACAAGCGATGTCTCGATATACAAGCGATGTCTCGATATACAAGCGATGTCTTGATATACAAGCGATGCCTTGATGTACAAGCGATGTCTCGATATACAAGCGATGTCTCGATATACAAGCGGTGTCTCGATATACAAGCGGGTGTCTCGATATACAAGCGATGTCTCGATATACAAGCGATGTCTCGATATACAAGCGATGCCTCGATATACAAGCGATGTCTCGATATACAAGCGATGTCTCGATATACAAGCGATGTCTCGATATACAAGCGATGTCTCGATATACAAGCGTGTCTTGATATACAAGCGGTGTTGATATACAAGCGATGTCTTGATATACAAGCGATGTCTTGATATACAAGCGATGTCTCGATATACAAGCGGATGTCTCGATATACAAGCGGTGTCTCGATATACAAGCGATGTCTTGATATACAAGCGATGTCTTGATATACAAGCGATGTCCTGATATACAAGCGATGTCTCGATATACAAGCGATGTCTCGATCGAATACAAGCGGTGTCTCGATATACAAGCGGTGTCTCGATATACAAGCGGTGTCTCGATATACAAGCGATGTCTGATATACAAGCGACTCGATATACAAGCGATGTCTCGATATACAAGCGGTGTCTCGATATACAAGCGGTGTCTCGATATACAAGCGGTGTCTCGATATACAAGCGGTGTCTCGATATACAAGCGATGTCTCGATATACAAGCGATGTCTCGATATACAAGCGGTGTCTCGATATACAAGCGGTGTCTCGATATACAAGCGATGTCCTGATATACAAGCGGTGATATACAAGCGATGTTGATATACAGCGATGCCTCGATATACGGTGTCTTGATATACAAGCGATGTCTCGATATACAAGCGATGTCTCGATATACAAGCGATGTCTCGATATACAAGCGATGTCTCGATATACAAGCGATGTCCTGATATACAAGCGATGTCCTGATATACAAGCGATGTCTCGATATACAAGCGGTGTCTCGATATACAAGCGGTGTCTCGATATACAAGCGATGTCTTGATATACAAGCGATGTCCTGATATACAAGCGATGTCTCGATATACAAGCGATGCCTCGATATACAAGCGATGTCTTGATATACAAGCGATGTCTTGATGTACAAGCGATGCCTTGATATACAAGCGATGTCTCGATATACAAGCGATGCCTCGATATACAAGCGATGTCTCGATATACAAGCGATGTCTCGATATACAAGCGATGTCTCGATATACAAGCGATGTCTTGATATACAAGCGATGTCTTGATATACAAGCGATGTCTTGATATACAAGCGATGTCTCGATATACAAGCGATGTCTCGATATACAAGCGATGTCTCGATATACAAGCGGTGTCTCGATATACAAGCGATGTCTTGATATACAAGCGATGTCTTGATATACAAGCGATGTCTCGATATACAAGCGATGTCTCGATGTACAAGCGATGTCCTGATATACAAGCGATGTCTCGATATACAAGCGATGTCTCGATATACAAGCGGTGTCTCGATATACAAGCGGTGTCTCGATATACAAGCGGTGTCTCGATATACAAGCGATGTCTCGATATACAAGCGATGTCTCGATATACAAGCGATGTCCTGATATACAAGCGGTGTCTCGATATACAAGCGATGTCTCGATATACAAGCGGTGTCTCGATATACAAGCGATGTCTCGATATACAAGCGGTGTCTCGATATACAAGCGGTGTCTCGATATACAAGCGATGTCTCGATATACGGTGTCTTGATATACAGCGATGTCTTGATATACGGTGTCTTGATATACAAGCGATGTCTCGATATACAAGCGATGTCTCGATATACAAGCGTGTCTGATATACAAGCGATGTCGATATACAAGCGATGTCTCGATATACAAGCGATGTCTCGATATACAAGCGATGTCTCGATATACAAGCGATGTCTCGATATACAAGCGATGTCTCGATATACAGCGAGTCTCGATATACAAGCGGTGTCTCGATATACAAGCGGTGTCTCGATATACAAGCGGTGTCTCGATATACAAGCGATGTCTCGATATACAGCGAGTCTCGATACAAGCGGTGTCTCGATATACAAGCGATGTCTGATATACAAGCGGTGTTGATATACAAGCGATGTCTTGATGTACAAGCGGTGTCTTGATATACAAGCGGTGTCTCGATACAAGCGGTGTCTTGATATACAAGCGGTGTCTTATAAGCGATGACAAGCGATGCCTTGATGTACAAGCGATGCCTTGATATACAAGCGATGCCTGATATACAAGCGATGTCTCGATGTACAAGCGATGTCTCGATGTACAAGCGATGTCTTGATATACAAGCGATGTCTCGATGTACAAGCGATGCCTCGATATACAAGCGATGTCTTGATGTACAAGCGGTGTCTTGATGTACAAACAATGTCTTGATATACAAGCGATGCCTGATGTACAAGCGATGCCTTGATGTACAAGCGATGTCTTGATGTACAAGCGGTGTCTTGATATACAAGCGATGCCTTGATGTACAAGCGATGACAAGCGATGCCTTGATATACAAGCGATGCCTTGATATACAAGCGATGTCTCGATGTACAAGCGATGTCTCGATGTACAAGCGATGTCTTGATATACAAGCGATGTCTCGATGTACAAGCGATGTCTTGATGTACAAGCGGTGTCTTGATATACAAGCGATGCCTTGATGTACAAGCGATGATGCCTCGATATACAAGCGATGTCTCGATGTACAAGCGATGTCTTGATATACAAGCGATGTCTTGATGTACAAGCGGTGTCTTGATATACAAGCGATGCCTTGATGTATAGCGAGCTTGATGTACAAGCGGTGTCTTGATATACAAGCGATGCCTTGATACAAGCGTACAAGCGATGCCTTGATATACAAGCGATGCCTTGATATACAAGCGATGTCTCGATGTACAAGCGATGTCTCGATGTACAAGCGATGTCTTGATATACAAGCGATGTCTCGATGTACAAGCGATGTCTTGATGTACAAGCGGTGTCTTGATGTACAAACAATGTCTTGATATACAAGCGATGCCTTGATGTACAAACAATGTCTCGATATACAAGCGATGTCTTGATGTACAAGCGGTGTCTTGATGTACAAACAATGTCTTGATATACAAGCGATGCCTTGATGTACAAGCGATGCCTTGATGTACAAGCGATGTCTTGATGTACAAGCGGTGTCTTGATATACAAGCGATGCCTTGATAAGCGTACAGCGAGCGATGACAAGCGATGCCTTGATATACAAGCGATGCCTTGATATACAAGCGATGTCTCGATGTACAAGCGATGTCTCGATGTACAAGCGATGTCTTGATATACAAGCGATGTCTCGATGTACAAGCGATGTCTTGATGTACAAGCGGTGTCTTGATATACAAGCGATGCCTTGATGTACAAGCGATGCCTCGATATACAAGCGATGTCTCGATGTACAAGCGATGTCTTGATGTACAAGCGATGTCTTGATATACAAGCGATGTCTCGATGTACAAGCGATGTCTTGATGTACAAGCGGTGTCTTGATATACAAGCGATGCCTTGATGTACAAGCGATGCCTCGATATACAAGCGATGTCTCGATGTACAAGCGATGTCTTGATGTACAAGCGGTGTCTTGATATACAAGCGATGCCTTGATATACAAGCGATGCCTTGATGTACAAGCGATGTCTCGATATACAAGCGGTGTCTCGATATACAAGCGGTGTCTCGATATACAAGCGTTGTCTCGATATACAAGCGATGTCTCGATATACAAGCGATGTCTCGATATACAAGCGATGTCTCGATATACAAGCGATGTCTCGATATACAGCGAGCTTGATGTACAAGCGGTGTCTTGATATACAAGCGATGCCTTATACAAGCGATGCCTCGATATACAAGCGATGCCGATGTACAAGCGATGTCTTATACAAGCGGTGTCTTGATATACAAGCGGTGTCTCGATATACAAGCGATGTCTCGATATACAAGCGGTGTCCTGATATACAAGCGATGTCTCGATATACAAGCGATGCCTCGATATACAAGCGGTTTTTCGATATACAAGCGATGTCTCGATATACAAGCGATGTCTCGATATACAAGCGGTGTCTCGATATACAAGCGGTGTCTCGATATACAAGCGGTGTCTCGATATACAAGCGGTGTCTCGATATACAAGCGGTGTCTCGATATACAAGCGGTGTCTCGATATACAAGCGATGTCTCGATATACAAGCGACGTCCTGATATACAAGCGATGTCTCGATATACAAGCGATGTCTCGATATACAAGCGATGTCTTGATATACAAGCGATGCCTTGATATACAAGCGATGCCTTGATATACAGCGAGCCTCTCGAATACAAGCGTGTCTTGATATACAAGCGGTGTTGATATACAAGCGATGTCTGATATACAAGCGGTGTTGATGTACAAGCGATGTCTCGATATACAAGCGGTGATATACAAGCGGTTTTTCGATATACAGCGAGTCTCGATATACAAGGTGTCTCGATATACAAGCGGTGTCTCGATATACAAGCGGTGTCTCGATATACAAGCGGTGTCTCGATATACAAGCGGTGTCTCGATATACAAGCGGTGTCTCGATATACAAGCGGTGTCTCGATATACAAGCGATGTCTGATATACAAGCGACTCGATATACAAGCGATGTCTCGATATACAAGCGATGTCTGATATACAAGCGATGTCGATATACAAGCGATGCCTTGATATACAAGCTCGATATACAAGCGATGCCTTGATATACAAGCGATGCCTTATACAAGCGGTGATATACAAGCGGTGTTGATATACAAGCGGTGTCTCGATATACGGTGTCTCGATATACAAGCGATGTCTCGATATACAAGCGATGTCTCGATATACAAGCGGTGATATACAAGCGATGTCTGATATACAGCGAGTCTCGATACAAGCGTCTCGATATACAAGCGATGCCTCGATATACAAGCGGTGTCTTGTTACAAGCGGTTTCGATATACAGCGAGTCTCGATATACAAGCGGTGTCCTGATATACAAGCGATGTCTCGATATACAAGCGATGCCTGATATACAAGCGGTTTTTCGATATACAGCGATGTCTCGATATACACGGTGTCTCGATATACAAGCGGTGTCTCGATATACAAGCGGTGTCTCGATATACAAGCGGTGTCTCGATATACAAGCGGTGTCTCGATATACAAGCGGTGTCTCGATATACAAGCGGTGTCTCGATATACAAGCGATGTCTCGATATACAAGCGACGTCCTGATATACAAGCGATGTCTCGATATACAAGCGATGTCTCGATATACAAGCGGTGTCTCGATATACAAGCGGTGTCTCGATATACAAGCGATGTCTCGATATACAAGCGATGTCTCGATATACAAGCGATGTCTCGATATACAAGCGATGTCTCGATATACAAGCGATGTCTCGATATACAAGCGATGTCTCGATATACAAGCGGTGTCTCGATATACAAGCGATGTCTCGATATACAAGCGATGTCTCGATATACAAGCGATGCCTCGATATACAAGCGATGTCTCGATATACAAGCGATGTCTCGATATACAAGCGATGTCTCGATATACAAGCGATGTCTTGATATACAAGCGATGTCTTGATATACAAGCGATGTCTTGATATACAAGCGATGTCTTGATATACAAGCGATGTCTCGATATACAAGCGGTGTCTCGATATACAAGCGGTGTCTCGATATACAAGCGATGTCTTGATATACAAGCGATGTCTTGATATACAAGCGATGTCCTGATATACAAGCGATGTCTCGATATACAAGCGATGTCTCGATATACAAGCGGTGTCTCGATATACAAGCGGTGTCTCGATATACAAGCGGTGTCTCGATATACAAGCGATGTCTCGATATACAAGCGATGTCTCGATATACAAGCGGTGTCTCGATATACAAGCGGTGTCTCGATATACAAGCGGTGTCTCGATATACAAGCGGTGTCTCGATATACAAGCGATGTCTCGATATACAAGCGATGTCTCGATATACAAGCGGTGTCTCGATATACAAGCGGTGTCTCGATGTACAAGCGGTGTCTTGATATACAAGCGGTGTCTTGATATACAAGCGGTGTCTTGATATACAAGCGATGTCTCGATATACAAGCGATGTCTCGATATACAAGCGATGTCTCGATATACAAGCGATGTCTCGATATACAAGCGATGTCTCGATATACAAGCGATGTCTCGATATACAAGCGATGTCTCGATATACAAGCGATGTCTCGATATACAAGCGATGTCTCGATATACAAGCGATGCCTCGATATACAAGCGATGCCTCGATATACAAGCGATGTCTTGATATACAAGCGATGTCTTGATGTACAAGCGATGCCTTGATATACAAGCGATGTCTCGATATACAAGCGATGCCTCGATATACAAGCGATGTCTCGATATACAAGCGATGTCTCGATATACAAGCGATGTCTCGATATACAAGCGATGTCTTGATATACAAGCGATGTCTTGATATACAAGCGATGTCTCGATATACAAGCGATGTCTCGATATACAAGCGATGTCTCGATATACAAGCGGTGTCTCGATATACAAGCGATGTCTTGATATACAAGCGATGTCTTGATATACAAGCGATGTCTCGATATACAAGCGATGTCTCGATGTACAAGCGATGTCCTGATATACAAGCGATGTCTCGATATACAAGCGATGTCTCGATATACAAGCGGTGTCTCGATATACAAGCGGTGTCTCGATATACAAGCGGTGTCTCGATATACAAGCGATGTCTCGATATACAAGCGATGTCTCGATATACAAGCGGTGTCTCGATATACAAGCGATGTCTCGATATACAAGCGATGTCTCGATATACAAGCGATGTCTCGATATACAAGCGGTGTCTCGATATACAAGCGGTGTCTCGATATACAAGCGGTGTCTTGATATACAAGCGGTGTCTTGATATACAAGCGATGTCTCGATATACAAGCGATGTCTCGATATACAAGCGATGTCTCGATATACAAGCGATGTCTCGATATACAAGCGATGTCTCGATATACAAGCGATGTCTCGATATACAAGCGATGTCTCGATATACAAGCGATGTCTCGATATACAAGCGATGTCTCGATATACAAGCGATGTCTCGATATACAAGCGATGTCTCGATATACAAGCGATGCCTCGATATACAAGCGATGTCTTGATATACAAGCGATGTCTTGATGTACAAGCGGTGTCTTGATATACAAGCGATGCCTTGATGTATAAGCGATGACAAGCGATGCCTTGATGTACAAGCGATGCCTTGATATACAAGCGATGCCTTGATATACAAGCGATGTCTCGATGTACAAGCGATGTCTCGATGTACAAGCGATGTCTTGATATACAAGCGATGTCTCGATGTACAAGCGATGCCTCGATATACAAGCGATGTCTTGATGTACAAGCGGTGTCTTGATGTACAAACAATGTCTTGATATACAAGCGATGCCTTGATGTACAAGCGATGCCTTGATGTACAAGCGATGTCTTGATGTACAAGCGGTGTCTTGATATACAAGCGATGCCTTGATGTACAAGCGATGACAAGCGATGCCTTGATATACAAGCGATGCCTTGATATACAAGCGATGTCTCGATGTACAAGCGATGTCTCGATGTACAAGCGATGTCTTGATATACAAGCGATGTCTCGATGTACAAGCGATGTCTTGATGTACAAGCGGTGTCTTGATATACAAGCGATGCCTTGATGTACAAGCGATGCCTCGATATACAAGCGATGTCTCGATGTACAAGCGATGTCTTGATATACAAGCGATGTCTTGATGTACAAGCGGTGTCTTGATATACAAGCGATGCCTTGATGTATAAGCGATGACAAGCGATGCCTTGATGTACAAGCGATGCCTTGATATACAAGCGATGCCTTGATATACAAGCGATGTCTCGATGTACAAGCGATGTCTCGATGTACAAGCGATGTCTTGATATACAAGCGATGTCTCGATGTACAAGCGATGTCTTGATGTACAAGCGGTGTCTTGATGTACAAACAATGTCTTGATATACAAGCGATGCCTTGATGTACAAACAATGTCTCGATATACAAGCGATGTCTTGATGTACAAGCGGTGTCTTGATGTACAAACAATGTCTTGATATACAAGCGATGCCTTGATGTACAAGCGATGCCTTGATGTACAAGCGATGTCTTGATGTACAAGCGGTGTCTTGATATACAAGCGATGCCTTGATGTACAAGCGATGACAAGCGATGCCTTGATATACAAGCGATGCCTTGATATACAAGCGATGTCTCGATGTACAAGCGATGTCTCGATGTACAAGCGATGTCTTGATATACAAGCGATGTCTCGATGTACAAGCGATGTCTTGATGTACAAGCGGTGTCTTGATATACAAGCGATGCCTTGATGTACAAGCGATGCCTCGATATACAAGCGATGTCTCGATGTACAAGCGATGTCTTGATGTACAAGCGATGTCTTGATATACAAGCGATGTCTCGATGTACAAGCGATGTCTTGATGTACAAGCGGTGTCTTGATATACAAGCGATGCCTTGATGTACAAGCGATGCCTCGATATACAAGCGATGTCTCGATGTACAAGCGATGTCTTGATGTACAAGCGATGTCTTGATGTACAAGCGATGTCTTGATGTACAAGCGATGTCTCGATATAAGAGCAGCGTCATGTCACAGCTGAGTATAAAAGAGAAGATAGGCTCCTCCTATAAGTGCAGCAATATGGGTTACATGTAATGAAGGGACAACATTCAGCATCTTATTGCTACACTTAGAGGCGGAGCCTCTCTTCTTTTTTATACCCTGTAAAAAAAAATGCTTTGATATACAAGCGCTTTGGATTACAAGCATGTTTCTGGAAGGGATTTTCCTCGCAATGCGAGGTTTTTCTGCAGCCACCTTGCTGAGGGACCTTTGAAGAAAGTATCGCTGTATCCTCTCATTGCTACGACAGTCACAATTCCGCGGGAGGCGAAGAGCGGCGAACTTTCTGCACTCTAACGACTTTTGCGCCATCCGTCTCCGGGTGAAATTTTCTCATTAAAAGCGACTTTCCTTGGTTCTCAATCCGCAACACATTCCCCCCCCCCCCCCCCCCCTCTGAAGAAACCCGACCTAATAGTATTTGTTGCTTCCCTGGTATCCGGAGACGGAGGAATGAAATGGCGGTTGGTTATTATTTATTTCCATCACAGCGGTGTTGTGCGCTGAGTGCGTTTGATTCCAGGTTATCGCCAACACAAGGACATGTTCTGACAATTATTTCTCATTTTTCAAACTCAGAATGAACTTTGAATGTTGCGACACGTGAAAATATTAACATAAAACCAATCTCTGCCACCCGTGGTAATGTGCCGCGCGTAGGATATGCACAACGTGGGCAGGAGCGGAGAGGAAGCCGGATTGTAGGGGGCTTGGAAAGTTGGGTCACATGATGGCTTCCTATGGATTTCAGCAATGTTCTGAGTGTGGGCGGGGCTTGCGGCACCCCGGCGAGGGCGCCAACAAACTGCACTTGCTAACGCCTAAACACTAGACGGGATTTTGCAGTCTTGTGTAAACAGCAAAACCCAGATTTAGAAGCAGGCAGTGACTTACTGGTTAGAGAGAACATCACTTCCCTGTAGGGCAGGGGTATCCGAACTGCGGCCCTGGGGCCGGGCGTGGCCCTTTGCTTGCCTTAATGCGGCCCTTGGGGCTTTATTCCATCCAATTTGAATGGGGCAAAATTCTTGTTGCTGACACCAATGGGGCACTATTCCTCCAACTGACACCATCAATTTTTTCCATTAACACTAGTGATGAGCGGAATACGCCATATTCGATTTCGCAATATTTTCGCGAATATTTCGAAGAATATTCGCGAATATTCGTTAATATCGAATATTCGTGATATTTTATTAAAAAAAAAAAAAAAATTGCGTTTTTTTTTTTTTTTTTAATAAAATATCACGAATATTCAATATTTACGAATATTCGCTATATTTTATATATATATAAAAAAAAAGCGAAATTTCACATATGCGGTCGCGAATATTCGTTAATATCGAATATTCGTGATATTTTATAAAAAAAAAAAAAATTGCGAATTTTCGCCAATGCGAAATTTCGCTAATGCAAAATTTCGCGATTTTTTTTTTATAAAATATCACAAATATTCGATATTTACGAATATTCGCTATATTTTATAAAAAAAAAAAAAAAAAAAAATTGCGAAATTTTTTATAAAAAGAAAAAATTGGGAATTTTCGCCAATGCGAAGTTTCGCTAATGCAAAATTTCGCGATTTTTTTTATAAAATATCACAAATATTCGATATTTACGAATATTCGCTATATTTTATAAAAAAAAATGCAAAATTTCGCGAACGCGAAATTGATTGCGAATTTTTTTGCGAAATTTGAAAAATACGAATATTCGAAATAGCGAATATTCGCCGCGATATTCGAGATGTTCGCGAATACTCGAATATGCAATATTCGTAGCGAATATTCGCAATGCGAATATTCGTGAGCAACAGTAATTAACACCAACAATGGGCCACTAGTCCTCCCACTGTCACCAAAGATATGGTATTTTTTACTCCCACTGGACACCTGGACATATTTTACTCCCAATGGCCCTAGTCTGGCCCCCCTAAAGTCCGAAGGACTGTAAACTGGCCCTCTGTGTTTAGAAAGTTTGGAGACCCCTGCTGTAGGGTGACCACATTTTCAAACTGCCATTCAGGTACACCCCCCCCCTCCTTCACCAAAATGTGCCAATTTTAAAGGCTTAATGCAAGTAATTGGCCATATTAGGGGTATGGGGGGGGGGTCCGGGTACTTCTTTGGGGGACATGTATCAGGAGCAGTGATTATAATTATGCTTAAAGTACAACAATAAAAATGAACAATTCCTCTAAATATGGTGCCTGGGGGGTCCCCTTATGCCCCCGTACACACAATTGGGCTTTTGCCCGGCCAAACTCACATCGGAATTCCATCGGCGTCAGAGAGAACATGTTCTAAACTCTGACGGAATTCCTCAGAACATCCGATGGGCATACACACGTCAGACTTTTTCCATGGGAAGTTCCGATCGTGTGTTACGGGGCATTAGTCTGCCTGCAAAGTGGCGCATCTGCACCACGTATAGAACCTGCTGCAGCAAAAATGACATTTCTAAAGAAAAAAAGTCAAATCACATTTAAATTGACAGTTGCAATTGCTGACACCCGGGTATTGAAAAAAAAAAAAGAAAAGCACAAAAAAACCTAGTGCCCCCCCCCCCAGTCCATACCAGACCCCTTGGGCTCTGCCCCCCACCCCCAGTCCATACCAGACCCCTTGGGCTCTGCCCCCCCCCCAGTCCATACCAGACCCCTTGGGCTCTGCCCCCCCCAGTCCATACCAGACCCCTTGGGCTCTGCCCCCCCCCCAGTCCATACCAGACCCCTTGGGCTCTGCCCCCCCCCCCCCAGTCCATACCAGACCCCTTGGGCTCTGCCCCCCCCAGTCCATACCAGACCCCTTGGGCTCTGCCCCCCCCCCAAAGCACCTTGTCCCCATCTTACCCTGGCTGGTGGTTGTTGTGGCATGCAGGCAGGGAGAGTTATCATAATCTGGACGCCCCCAAAGGGTCTGTAATGGACTAGGGGAGGAGGACCCCGCACCTTATTTCTTATTATTGGCAACTTTTCTTCTTTTTTATATTCAGCTGTCAGCGGGGAAGCCCATTGACAGCTGATGACTCATCAGTTGTTAGGGACGCCGGCTTCCCAGCCCCGCTCCTTAACCACTTCCATATCCAGAGGCGATTTAGTTTGCATGTGCTGCGCTATGTAAGTTTTCATTCATTCATTCATTCATATCGGGGGGCACTTACACACCTTCCCACCCAGGCCAGTTTTTTAGCTTTCAGCGCTGTCGCACTTTGAATGAAATTGCGCGGTCGTGCTACACTGTACCCAAACTAAAATTTTATCATTTTCTACCCACAAATAGAGATTTCTTTTGGTGATATTTGATCACCTCTGGGATTTTTATTTTTTCCTTCACTAATGGGCACTGATGGTACTGCACTGACTGGCACTGATAAGGTGGCACTGATGGGCACCGATGAGGTGGCACTGATGCGGTGGCATTGATGATGGGCACCAATATGCGGCACTGATGGGCACGGATAGGTGGCACGGATGAGCGGCACAGATGGGCACAAATTGGCAGCTTGGATGGGCACGGATATGCGGCACGGATGGGCAGGGAAAGGCGGCACGGACGGGCAGGGATAGGCGACACGTATGGGCACTGATAGGCGGCATGGATGGGCACTGATAGGCAGCATGGATGGGCACTGATAGGCAGCATGGATGGGCATAGATGGGCACTAACCAATGTGTTGTACTAATGGATGCCAATCAGTGCCAAACAATGCCTGTCAATCAGTGATGCCCATTGTGGGCACACTGATTGGCATCCATTGTGGCACTGATTGGTATCCATTATGTGTCATCCCTGGTGGTCTAGGGTGGCATACCTTTTTTTTGAATCCCTGGGGATCAAGTGGAATCCCTGGTGGTCCAGTGGGCATCCTCGGGGGGGGGGGCTGTGCTGATAATCGATCAGCACAAACCCCCCCTGTCAGAGGAGCAGCCGATCGGCTCTCCTCTACTCGCATCTGACAGACGCGAGTGAGGAAAAGCCGATTACCGGCTTTTCCTGTTTACATCGTGATCAGCCGTGATTGGACACGGCTGATCACGTGGTAAAGTGTCTCTGTGAGAGACACTTTACCTAGATCGGTGTCGCGGGGTGTCAGACTGACACCCTGCAACAACGTTCGCCGCAATGCGCGCCCCGGCTCAATATCCTGAGGACGTCATATGACGTCCAGTCAGGATCTAGCAACCACTTTGCCGACGTCAATCTGTCATTGGCGGGCGGGCGGCAAGTGGTAAATGATCACCTTTTACTGTGCCCTGGTTGGCGCAGTGGGCAGTGCATTGCAGGGCATTGCAGGGCATTTGGTGGGGCGAACACCCTGGGCTGGGAAACAGACAGTTTCCATCGTCGGCTCATCGGGTGGCTGTGTCAGTTTCATTCCAGGACACTGTATTGTCATGGAATGAAGGGGCCCGGGACCCAGGACAGACCTGCAATATGCGGGACAGTCGCGGGCAATCCGGGACTTGCGGTCACCCTATTTCCCTGGTGTGCAGCATGCAGGGATGGGTACCGCAGAGCTTGTACCGGTCTCCACCAACACAGCAATCCCTGTCAAGACATGCACCAGGAACCCCCAACTGGGCTCTCATCGTTGAATTTGACAAAAGAAGCGAGTGATACATTGAAATAATAAAAACTTAAGAATTGTTTACAAAAAAAAAAAAAGTATATAATTTCTCGTCGGAACTCCGCTTTAAGGTTATATATTCTGGTGGTTTAGCGGGAGGACTTGTAGGCATCATCGTTGAAAATGCTTCCTAAAGGGCCGAAAACGATGAGGCATTAGTAATTACCTTGGCAAGTTCACCCGCCGTGCTTCTTCAACACTCAAGACTTGAACTCGGGAGTAAAGTTTCTGGACCAGGAACAATGGGCAATGCGGCTGCAGGAAAGTCAATGGCCAAGTCATCTTTAGCCACGCCCAGCTTATTATATTTGAGGGGTCCAAGAGGAGAAGCGCGACACAACAAGCTTGGGAAACGCATGAGATCATAAATTAGGAAGACAATTCTAACAGAAGCCTTGGAGATCTGATAGGAGGGAGAACTTTAAAGGCAGTCAAGCCAAGCAGGGCTAAAACCTGTACGCTGTTGTGCGCATGCTTGCACACAGGGCTGCTGACAAGGCTTATTACGTATTAAAAAATGTGAGCATTTATTTATTTATTTGTTTGCGTGTACTTACCTTTATATGCAATTTGCTTACAGTAAATGAATTATATGTTTTTTCTTCTGATACTTCAGCGTTGTCTTTAAAACGCTCCTGAGGAAGCTCTGAATGAGCGAAACATGTAGAGCCAATCGACGTATCAATGCTTCATCCAATCTCTCCACATTTTATCAAATGGAGGATAAATCGATTTAATGTTGTTATTAATATCATATAATTGTATAAATAAAATGTTTTTCTATTTTTTCAAAAACTATTTCACTTGATTACTTTAATCTCTATTTGCACCAACAAAAGCCCCTGGGTTCTTCCCCCCCCCCCCCCGTCCCGTCCCCCTTGCTTTTTTCATTCATTTATTGGGGCGAGGTGCTTTTTGACAATTTGACACTTTATCCACTAATCCTGGATCTGCTGATGAGGCAGTACAGCCAGCCCTCCTGTACTGGGCCCGTGCCCCATCAGTTCAAAAGGGGAGTGCCCTGCTGAACGGGAGGGCCGGCTTTACTGTATTTTTGCTGACACCAATCCTCTTCTTCCTCCCCCTAGAGCGCTGCCAGCTTCTCCTCCTCTTTCTCCCTCTGGCTGCACTGCAGGGGGATTGGTCCTGGCACATGTGCACCTTTTGTTTTCTGTCTAGACCCCCGTGTCCCCCTTTCCACTACATCGCTGCTAGCTAACCTCCCTCTCCTCTCCCCCCTCCCTCAGCTGCTATGGGCACACAGGGAGATTATTCAGGATGGAGAGTGGGGGAAGGGATCAGTAAATATGTCATTTACTGGCCCCTTCCTTTCCTGAATGAACACACTGAGGGATCGATACCAATCACTCCTTTGTCCATTCATCACTCAAGCATAGTAAACATTTGTGAACGAGCAAGACGCCTCAGCGTGCATTGTATTCATTCATCTTTGCGGCTGAGGCTACAGAGAAAGAGACTGGTAAATCGGTGTCCTCGGTCACTTTTGGCCATGGGGGGCCCTATCTGATAGGCTGTATGGGGCCCCGTGATTTCTAACAGCAGCCATGTGTTATGTATGAGGGTGTACCTGGCCGTCAGACCCTAGTCGCAGGAGGCGGCCCCTCGTACAACTCTGGCTCGGAAGTCGCTGGATTGGGGACAGCGGACTTGGGAGCACAGCGGAGTAAGAGTGCCTGGATGATGGTAGGGATCGGCACTGCGCTGGTCCTTCCGGATTGCTGAAGCAAGGAGGAGAGTCGGCACACTGATGCAGGAACTAGCGACTCTAGAGTTGGTGCGGATGGCTAGCGACTCTGAACTGAACTGAACTGATGCAGAACCGAAATAAGGCAGCGTGGACTGGACATAAGCTGGGTCAGGCAGGCCGGGTCAAACACGTAAGCAGACCCGGCAGGTCCCTGACACCATGCTTGCACATGAGCGGCACAATTATTGCAGGGAAGAAGACACATGACCGTTCTGGAACACGAGTTGTTGGACTCGGCGGTAGTGTATTTAGGTTTTGTGCTGCCCTAGGCCTGGGCCTTGTTGGCCTAGGCCAGGATACAGCGTTGGGGACTCGGATCGTTGTCCAACCATCAGTCAGGGAGCGTTGGTTGGGCTGCTTGTTGGCTGAACCTCAGCAGCTCCACCACAAACAGGCCCGTCGCTAGAGGACAGGCAAAACAAACAATTGCTTGGGGCCCCGAGCTGGCCTGGGGCCCCCAACTTCCCCTTCCCAGTCAGTCCATGGTACAGGAGATTCAGTTCCTTTCAGTCTGGGTGGGAAAACAGGAAACTGAATCTCATGTACCGCGTGGTACCTCCTGGCCCGTCTTTGGCACTATCTGATAGGGAACTGGGGACCCATTGTGATAGAACACCTGACTGACAGGAGGAGCTTGGCCACGCCACAGCGGCAGCCTACAGGGAGGAAGGGAAGGTGAGAATAGAAAAACATAGGGACTGGGGGGGGGGGGGAGTAAGAACATGGGTGTAAAAAATTAGTGTGGCGCTAATGTAGGCTTTGCGGGCTTGGGGGCCCCCATTTTGCTTGGGGCCCCCAAATTCCATCAAACAGCCCTGACCACAAAGATGGGTCCCCTAGAAAGGGTAACGGCCTTCACTGAGGAACCCAAGTGAGATGGACATTAAGTGGACCAACCGGTTGTCCATAAATATTCACTGCTGATAAAACGGAGACAAAGGGAAGATAAAAGGTGGACCGTGACTTCCAGGGGCCAAGCAAATCCCTTCATCACATCAAAGCAAGAATTGGAAATGGAAAGGCTTTCTAGAACTATAAAAGCTCCGGGAAAGTGCTCTATATTCAAAAAAAGGAGCATTGTTAGTCACAAAGGATCGGCACGAGAATACCGAGTACACCGAGTACACGCTCAATGCAACCAACAATGGTCCTCTTATATATATATATATATATATTTATATATATATAGTGCACTTTCCATGAGGCTTTTATTGTCAGGGACGGGGACCTCCAGGAAGCTTTTTCCATTTCCTATTCAAGCCCTGCTAGGGGGGGAAGGGGGGGTTTGTTTGGCCCCTGATTGAAACGCATTGGCTACTTTCATCTTCCTTTCTTCTCCAATGTGTCGGCAGCACTAATAGTTTATGGACTCGTCTCTATAGATCCGACCTTCTCATCCTTTTCATTGCAGAGCAACCCTTGAAATGACTTTCCGGTCTCAGGGAACCTCTGCTAAAAAAATAACCATATCTACAACCCCATGATACATTAGTGTGATGGTCATTGGGAAGAATCCCCCCCCCCTTACAGATGGCTAAATTGCTGTCAATGGGAACTTACCTGAGAGGCAAACTGCTCCAACCCCCAACAACCTCTGGAGGAACCCTGGTTGAGAAATCCTGCTGTAGATGATCGTCTGGCCCCAGGGCCGTATATGATTGGTTTTCCTGGGGGGGGGGGGTGGCGGGGGGGGGGTGGGGGGATATACATACTGAAGTTGCTGACTTTTAATATTAGGACACCTGTCCTGGAATCCAGCGATGTCGGCAACCCCAGCCGATTTTTTCCTTTGGCTCTCGGGTGCTGCCGTCGCCATTCGTAGTTAAGGAAACCGGCAGTGAAGTCTTTCGGCTAAAGAGTGTTGGAGGCTGTAGTTTACAAAGTAAGGATGTAGGGAGGTCAGGGCTGTCTTAATGAGAGGGCACACCTGGGCACTGCCCAGGGGCCCCAGCGCATGGGGGGCCTGCACTTTCCCCAAAGCAGCTTGTCCTTGAGCCCATGCTGCCCCGAAATTGGGGGCCCCATGATGGCACTGAGAGTGATGGATACACAGGGGGGGCAGTCTGCCTCCTACCTACTTGATGTGTGTTTACCTGCACTGTCATCATTGTAGTATTACTTTGCCCAGGGCAGAGCTCGACAAATCCCAGGCGCCAGGTCGCCAATGCGACTAGAAATTTCACCCTGGCGCCTGGGCTTTGATCAGTGTCTGTATTTAGTGAGGGGGATCTATACTGCAGGAGCAAGGTCTGTATTTAGTGAGGGGGATCTATACTGCGGGAGGGGGGTCTGTACTTAGTGGGTCTTTAATGAGAGAGGGGGGTCTGTAGTTGGTGGAGGCGGGTGGAGGGGGGTGATACCAACCCTAGTAACGACACTGGGGCTCATCACTGAGTCATACGAAAAAAAAAAAATGGCGCCTAACTTTTTTTAGCTGGCTCCTAGACTCAAAGCAAATTTGTCAAGCCCTGGCCCAGGGGCCCATGATGCTATTTAGACGGCCGCGCAGATCGCATGGCAAACAGCCACTCTGATTGGCCGTTCGCCGCGATCTGTGATTGGCTGTGTCCAAGGGACACGGCCAACACAGAGCTTCCCCGCTGCGCGCTCTGGAGCGCGCGCTGGGAACGCCTTAAGGGGCGGCCGTCAATTGACGGCGGGTTGGATATTCAGGTCCGCGCTGTAGCCGTCATTCGGCTATAGCGCAGGCCGCAAGTGGTTAAATAGACTCTGCCTGACCTAAGTTGGCCAACAGAGTCACATGGGGCGGCAGCATCCAATCGGATAGCTTTCTCAGTGACCCAGAAAACCATAGAAGAACTATGTTCGTCTTGACTTCCTCTCCATGCGGTTAAGTGCCGCCTGCAGTAGACTGTACCTGCTGACAATGAGTCTTCGTTCGCAGTGGGGTTTTGGATGATTTATTCTCTCAAGTAATGGGATTGTTTGAGGGTGCCTGCCCACCATCATGCAGAAAAAATCTAAACACGGTACAGTGGCGGCCTGTCCATAGGGGGCGCTCAGGCGCCGCCCCCCAAGCTGTAAAAAAAAAAAATGTCTTTTTTTTTTAGAAATGTCACTTTAAGACTTTAAGAGTGACCAGGCGCCGGACATGCGGCGGTCTATGGGAAGCTTCCCAGCCTGCAATCAGCTGATTGCAGGCTGGGAAGCTGATTTGTCCATGTTTAGGGCGTGTGCAGGGCGCAAGCTGTGCGCCCACACACACTCCTACTGTCCTGTGATTTGCTAGTATGCCTACTAGCTGTCATGGGATTGGAGCAGCAGGTGGATCGGAGGAGCGGTCAGGGGGCAGTGCCACTGCCAGTACATCACTTTCGGTATTCTGGAGCGCGTGTGGGGCGTCATGGAGGAGCGGCGCTAGCCAGAAGGTAAGTGTTAGAACCGGCTCCATCCCCTGCATCCACAATTGCCTGGCAGCAGGGCCAGCCCTAGCATTGGACCCGGTGGTACCATTGGTTCCAAGCGGCACTTTAAGAGGGGCGGCAACAGCGGCGCACATGGACTGCCTGAGGACCTGGGGCTCCCTCCATGTAGTGTGCAGTGTTGTGCTTGTACTGCATCGCTGGTGCCGCAGTCACTGGCTGCAGACGGTATATGGACTTATTACTGTCCGTGATACCAAAAAAAAAAATAATTGAACTTTTATCTCTTGAACATCAAGAAGTTTATGGGAGGATTGGAAAAACGTTAAATACAGAAAGCCTCATGAACGGTTGGCACATCCAGTAAGATATGCGCAGTTGAGCTGGAACCATCTGCCGGGTGCCAGGTGAGCCCAGGACAGGACATTACTGAGCTAACACAACGAAATGACTTTGGCGCCCAAACAGCGCTGCTATGGGAACCAGTAGAATGTCAGCTCCATAATACATCCGGTGATTGTTTGTTTCCCATAGTGAGCCGTTGCCAAGACAGCGCCGAGCATCACTCATGTCGCCAAGGACTGCTCGCCATAACCAACGTGCAAAATAAATATCTACATCGGGGAAGAATGTTCTCAAAGTCGTCCATTCCACTTTAGGAGGCCGGCCGTCTTCTGAGAAGGCAATGGTGGATAGGCCACTGTCCCCTGGGGAAGAGGTGATAGGGGTGGAGAATGATCACCATGTAGATAGAGAGACACCAAATGGGCCAAATAGAAAACCTGATACAAAGCAGCTTTCTTGGGTCATTGTGTAGAAAAATCCCCGACCTCCAAAGGCCTAATGGTGACCTCCAGGGTTAGGGAGAGCTGACATCCGTCTTTGAAAAGTGGGTTACAAGCAGGCCCAGACTGGCCGCAGGGCATATCGGGTGTAACATGCAGGGGGGCCAGAACATTTTACATTTTTTGTTGTGCGGGGGGGGGGGGGGGGGGGTAGGGGGGTGCGCAAATCGAAGTTGTTGAGTGGGCGGGGGGGGGGGGGGGGGGTTGCCGCGGATCGGAGTTGTTCAGCGGGGGGGTGCCGTGGATCGAAGTTGTTCAGTGGGGGGTTGCCTCGAATCTAAGTTGTTAAGTGGGGGGGTGCCGGCTGATCGGAGTTGTTAAGCGGGGGGGCCTTGCCGTGGAAGTTGGGGGAAGTTGTTGAGCGGGGGGGGGTGCTGTTTTAAGCGGGGGGTTGCCGCAGATCAAAGTTGTTCAGCAGGGGGGTTGCCTCGAATCGGGACTCCAGTAAGAGGGTGCTGTGTAATGTAAAGGGGTCCAGAGGTGCAGGGTGCTGTGTAATGTAAAGGGGTCCAGAGGTGCAGGGTGCTGTGTAATGTAAAGGGGTCCAGAGGTGCAGGGTGCTGTGTAATGTAAAGGGGTCCAGAGGTGCAGGGTGCTGTGTAATGTAAAGGGGTCCAGAGGTGCAGGGTGCTGTGTAATGTAAAGGGGTCCAGAGGTGCAGGGTGCTGTGTAATGTAAAGGGGTCCAGAGGTGCAGGGTGCTGTGTAATGTAAAGGGGTCCAGAGGTGCAGGGTGCTGTGTAATGTAAAGGGGTCCAGAGGTGCAGTGTGCTGTGTAATGTAAAGGGGTCCAGAGGTGCAGGGTGCTGTGTAATGTAAAGGGGTACAGAGGTGCAGGGGGCTGTGTAATGTAAAGGGGTACAGAGGTGCAGGGGGCTGTGTAATGTAAAGGGGTCCAGAGGTGCAGGGGGCTGTGTAATGTAAAGGGGTACAGAGGTGCAGGGTGCTGTGTAATGTAAAGGGGTCCAGAGGTGCAGGGGGCTGTGTAATGTAAAGGGGTCCAGAGGTGCAGGGTGCTGTGTATTGTAAAGGGGTCCAGAGGTGCAGGGTGCTGTGTAATGTAAAGGGGTCCAGAGGTGCAGGGTGCTGTGTAATGTAAAAGGGTCCAGAGGTGCAGGGTGCTGTGTATTGTAAAGGGGTCCAGAGATGCAGGGTGCTGTGTAATGTAAAGGGGTCCAGAGGTGCAGTGTGCTGTGTAATGTAAAGGGGTCCAGAGGTGCAGGGGGCTGTGTAGGGTGCTGTGTATGTAAAGGGGTCCAGAGGTGCAGGGTGCTGTGTAGGGGGCTGTGTTGTAAAGGGGTCCAGAGGTGCAGGGTGCTGTGTAATGTAAAGGGGTCCAGAGGTGCAGGGTGCTGTGTAATGTAAAAGGGTCCAGAGGTGCAGGGTGCTGTGTATTGTAAAGGGGTCCAGAGATGCAGGGTGCTGTGTAATGTAAAGGGGTCCAGAGATGCAGGGTGCTGTGTAATGTAAAGGGGTCCAGAGGTGCAGGGGGCTGTGTAATGTAGAGGGGTCCAGAGGTGCAGGGTGCTGTGTAATGTAAAGGGGTCCAGAGGTGCAGGGTGCTGTGTAATGTAAAGGGGTCCAGAGGTGCAGGGTGCTGTGTAATGTAAAGGGGTCCAGAGGTGCAGGGTGCTGTGTAATGTAGAGGGGTCCAGAGATGCAGGGTGCTGTGTAATGTAAAGGGGTCCAGAGATGCAGGGTGCTGTGTAATGTAAAGGGGTCCAGAGGTGCAGGGTGCTGTGTAATGTAGAGGGGTCCAGAGGTGCAGGGTGCTGTGTAATGTAGAGGGGTCCAGAGGTGCAGGGTGCTGTGTAATGTAGAGGGGTCCAGAGATGCAGGGTGCTGTGTAATGTAAAGGGGTCCAGAGATGCAGGGTGCTGTGTAATGTAAAGGGGTCCAGAGGTGCAGGGTGCTGTGTAATGTAGAGGGGTCCAGAGGTGCAGGGTGCTGTGTAATGTAGAGGGGTCCAGAGGTGCAGGGTGCTGTGTAATGTAGAGGGGTCCAGAGGTGCAGGGTGCTGTGTAATGTAAAGGGGTCCAGAGGTGCAGGGTGCTGTGTAATGTAAAAGGGTCCAGAGGTGCAGGGTGCTGTGTATTGTAAAGGGGTCCAGAGGTGCAGGGTGCTGTGTAATGTAAAGGGGTCCAGAGGTGCAGGGTGCTGTGTAATGTAAAAGGGTCCAGAGGTGCAGGGTGCTGTGTATTGTAAAGGGGTCCAGAGATGCAGGGTGCTGTGTAATGTAAAGGGGTCCAGAGATGCAGGGTGCTGTGTAATGTAAAGGGGTCCAGAGGTGCAGGGGGCTGTGTAATGTAGAGGGGTCCAGAGGTGCAGGGTGTTGTGTAATGTAAAGGGGTCCAGAGATGCAGGGTGCTGTGTAATGTAAAGGGGTCCAGAGGTGCAGGGTGCTGTGTAATGTAAAGGGGTCCAGAGGTGCAGGGTGCTGTGTAATGTAAAAGGGTCCAGAGGTGCAGGGTGCTGTGTAATGTAGAGGGGTCCAGAGGTGCAGGGTGCTGTGTAATGTAGAGGGGTCCAGAGGTGCAGGGTGCTGTGTAATGTAAAGGGGTCCAGAGGTGCAGGGTGCTGTGTAATGTAAAGGGGTCCAGAGGTACAAGAAGCTGTAACAATTTTATCATTATTTGCTTCTTTTAATGACGTCTACAATAGATTATTAGTCGGCTCAGATATTGTGGGAGGAGTCTCCGTGTGATCCGCTATTAGGGGATAACTAAGGGCCTCTTCTGATAATAGATCATGTGTAGCCCCCGGGGGACGTAGAGCATCAATCCCCGGACAGCGGCCCGTCTGCACACCGTGACCGGTCAGCCATTTTTATCTATTATGCAATAAAGAGGCCCGATTTCCGATGCACACCGGGCTCTCCCTGGCTCCTGCAGACTGCGGGTCCCAGACGATCCTGACACCGTGATTTATACTCTCTGCAGTGAACGGGTGACAGAAGTAATGAGAAAGTTCAACACCTGCATTGTGTATGAGATTGGTTATACCGATCGGCCCTCTCGCCTCGCTTGAATAGAAATGTGGATCGTCGTTTGGCGGCCTTGCGTTTTGGCGGTGGTTTGTCTTTAGAATGAAAGGCCTTTCTTGTCTTTAGTTTTTTTTTTCTTTGTTTTTAGGCATTTGTAGAAGAGGAACTTCACATACTTATCATTCCATAGATTCCACCACCTTCTTCCCACAGCCTATTCTTCTCTTCTTGGACTTGGGAGTTGGCTGTGACTTTTTGAGGAATAACAATGCGCAAGATGGCGTGGCACTGTGAGACTGGTCCTGTAGCCTCCTGGTCCTGCAGCCTCCCGGTCCTGCAACCTCCTGGTCCTTTAGACTCTTGGTCCTGCAGCCTTCTGGTCCTGCAGCCTCCTGGTCCTGCTGCCTCCTGGTCCTGCAGCCTCCTGGTCCTGTGGTCTCCTGGTCCTGTAGTCTCCTGGTTCTGCAGCCTCCTGGTCCTGCAGCCTCCTGGTCCTTTAGACTCTTGGTCCTGAAGCCTCCTGGTCCTGCAGCCTCTTGGTCCTGAAGCCTCCTGGTCCTGCAGCCTCCTGGTCCTGCAGCCTCCTGGTCCTGCTGCCTCCTGGTCCTGCAGCCTCCTGGTCCTGAAGCCTCCTGGTCCGGCAGTCTCCTGGTCCTGTAGCCTCCTGTTCCTGTAGCCTCCTTCCCCTGCAGCCTCCTGGTCCTGCAGCCTCCTGGTCCTGCAGCCTCCCGGTCCTGCAACCTCCTGGTCCTTTAGACTCTTGGTCCTGAAGCCTCCTGGTCCTGCAGCCTCTTGGTCCTGAAGCCTCCTGGTCCTGCAGCCTCCTGGTCCTGCAGCCTCCTGGTCCTGCTGCCTCCTGGTCCTGCAGCCTCCTGGTCCTGTGGTCTCCTGGTCCTGTAGTCTCCTGGTCCTGCAGCCTCCTGGTTCTGCAGCCTCCTGGTCCTGCAGCCTCCTGGTCCTGCTTTACTTTACATTAAAATAATTTTCAACTTGCTTTAAAAAAAACAAGCAAAAATAAATAAAAATTAAGTATTTCATTGTCCTTTTTGGAAAATAAAAATTGAAAACCAGGGACGGTTTCAGGAACCAATCGTTGGCTCCTTCTTCTGCAGCCTCCTGGTCCTGCAGCCTCCTGGTCCTGCAGCCTCCCGGTCCTGCAACCTCCTGGTCCTTTAGACTCTTGGTCCTGAAGCCTCCTGGTCCTGCAGCCTCCTGGTCCTGCAGCCTCCTGGTTCTGTAGTCTTCTGGTCCTGAAGCCTCCTGGTTCTGCAGCCTCCTGGCCCTGTAGCCTCTTGGTCCTGTAGCCTCCTGGTCCTACAACCTCCTAGTCCTGTAGCCTCCTTGCCCTGCAGTCTCCTGGCCCTGCAGCTTCCCAGTCCTGCAGCCTCCTGGTCCTGCCGCCTCATGGTCCTGCCGCCTCTTGGCCCTGCAGCCTCCTGGTCCTGCAGCCTCCTGGTCCTGCAGCCTCCTGGTCCTGTAGCCTCTTGGTCCTGCAGTCTCCTGGTCCTGCAGTCTCCTGGTCTTGTAGTCTCCTGGTGCTCCAGCCTCCTGATCCTGCAGCCTCTGGTCCTGTGGTCTCCTAGTCCTGTAGTCTGCTGGTCCTGCAGCCTCCTGGTTCTGCAGCCTCCTGGTCCTGTAGTCTCCTGGTCCTGCAGCCTCCTGGTCTTGCTTTACTTTACATTAAAATAATTTTCAACTTGCTTTAACAAAAAAAAAACAAGCAAAAATAAATAAAAATTAAGTATTTCATTGTCCTTTTTGGAAAATAAAAATTGAAAACCAGGGACGGTTTCAGGAACCAATCGTTGGGTGCCGAACCTCCAAGAACTCGGAAGCGTCCCTGGAATCCGCGCACGTCGTACGGAGATGTTCTCATCCTCTATTTCCATCCCCGTCTCTCCCAGATGGACCGTTTGTGATCGGCGCTCTCATCAATTTCGGCTTCAAAACAGAAAACAGATGATATTTTTTTTTTAGTCCAATTTGCATAATGAGTCCCTCTGGCAGGCGGCCCGCTTTCCGATTGGCCTGAGCGGAAAGGCGCAGCGTAATTAAATCAAACGTTCCGCCGCCAAAAACGGAACAAGGGCAGAAAATTCTGAATCTGAAGAAATCGCTACAACAGCAATGGCTGCCACCCATCAATCTCCATTAGAGGATTGGCAGACGAGTCGCTAATGTTTTCACACCTTATGGTGGCGGCTGATTAGCGGATTATAAACATGGCTGCCGTAATGAGACGATCGCGGTGGCAGTCAGGTGTCTGTGGGTGGCATTTGGAATCTCGGCAAAGCAAAGGATCAGGCGGGGGAGGGGGGGGGGGCGGGGAACAACACTTATATTTGATACAATTACATAGAGAAAGTTACAAGAGATGCCAAATATTTTGAAAACAATAATAAAGAAGAAATATTGTTACATAGTTACAACATTGTACATTGGGCCACATTATGGGGTCCCTTACACAGCTTCAGGCATGGGCCCCCTGGAGCAGAGAACCGGGGGGCAAATTGAGAAGCGGGGGGGCCCTTTACAAAAAAAAGATAAAGAAAAATATATATATAAAAAAAGGGGCTATCTGGGGCCCTGGGGACCTCTGGGCCCTTTAATAAATGTATTTATTTTTTTATAAAAAGAACTTTTTTATAAAAAAAAGGGGGGGTTGCCATCCGGGACCTCTGGGCCCTTTAATAAAAATAAAAAAAATAAACATCTGGGCCCTTTAATAAAAAAATATATATATATATACAAAAATAAAATAAACATTTATAAAAAAAAAAAAAGGGCGGTTGCCACTCCGGACCTCTAAAAAAAAGTAAAAAAAAAGTGGCCCTTTAATAAAAAATTCAATAAAAATATATTAAAAATAGGGGGGTTGCCACTTGGGGCCCTGGAGGCCTCCGGGCCCCTGTGGACCTCCGGACCCCTAAAAAAAAAATATATATTTATTTAAAGGGGGTGTATTACATGTACCCCCCTGATGGCGGCCCTGTTGGGTCGGAGTAACTACCCTCTCTTAAAGTGGAGCTCCGCCGAAAAAAATAATATATAAAAGTCGGCAGCTACAAATACGGCAGCTGCTGATTTTTAAAATAGGGACACTTACCTGTCCAGGGGGCCCCCGATGTCTTCACCTGAAGCCTATCTATCCCTCGGCTCCCAGGGAGAGGCATCTTAAGTAAGGGAATCAGGAAGTAAAGCCTTGCCGCTTCACAGTCCTGGTTTCCTACTGCGCATGCGCGAGTCGCGCTGCGTGTTCTCACAGGTCCCTGCTGTCTTGTGGGACTTGTGTGTCTCCCAGAAGACAGTGGGGGGGGGGGAGGGGCCGGACATAGCATAGATCACCACGGAATCTGTTCCAGAAAAGAGGAAGTTCAATTTTTGGGTGAAACTACTCTTTAAGGTGCCTATCAGTGCCGCCTCATCAGTGCCACCTATCAGTGCAGCCTCTTCAGTGCTCATCAGTGCCACCTATCAGTGTTTACCAGTGCTGCCTCATCAGTGCCCATCAGTGCAGCCTCATCAGTGCCACCTATCAGTGTTTACCAGTGCAGCCTCATCAGTGCCACCAATCAGTACAGCCTCACCAGTGCCTCCCCATCAGTGCCCATCAGTGCAGCCTCATTGGTGCCACCTATCAGTGCAGCCTCATAAGTGCAGCCTCATCAGTGCCACCTATCAGTGTTTACCAGTGCCAACTCATCAGTGCCCATCAGTTCTGCCTCATCAGTTCTCATCAGTGCCTTCTCATTAGTGCCCATCAGTGCCACCTATCAGTGATCACCAGTGCTGCCTTATCAGTGCCCATCAGTGCCATCTACCAGTGCCCACCAGTGCCTCCTCATCAGTGCCCATCAGCGCAGCCTCAGTAGTGCCACCTATCAGTGCAGCCTCATAAGTGCCACCTATCAGTGTTTACCAGTGCCACCTCATCAGTGCCCATTAGTGCCTTCTCATCAGTGCCTATCTGTGCCACATATCAGTGATCACCAGTGCCGCCTCATCAGTGCCCATCAGTGCCTCCTCATCAGTGCCTATCTGTGCCACATATCAGTGCTCACCAGTGCTGCCTTATCAGTGCCCATCATTGCCATCTATCAGTGCTCACCAGTGCCTCCTCATCATTGCCACCTATCAGTGCCACCTTTTCAGTGCCTATCAATGCAGCCTCAAATCTTTTTTTTTTTTTATCGTTTTTTTTTGCAAAGAATAAAAAACCCAGCAGTGAATAAATACCACCAAAAGAAAGTTCTATTTATGGGAATAAAATGATAAAAATGTCATGTGGTTACAGTGTAGCACGACTGCGCAATTGCCATTCAAATAGTGACAGCGCTGAAAGCTGAGAATTGGCCTGGGCAGGAAGGGGGGGGTAAAAGTGCCCGGTAAGCAAGTGGTCAAAGAGCTCCATGCAATCCGTAGGAGAGCCTAAAATTTGCCGAAAGGGAACATCAGATCAGAGAGGGAAGAGGGAATAGTAAAAACCCGGCAGAGCTGCGAGCTTCCATCAGCCGGTGCGCTCTTAAAGGGACCTTGACCCGGCAGGCGGGCGGGCGGGCGGGCGGGCGCGCGGCGCTCAGGTGTATTTGCATAGGGCACATTATATATTCACAGCCATCCTATGGTGGAGAATCTTCCTCCTAATGAGCGGCGGATCTGTCAGTCTCCATAGATTTTCTACACAAGGGAGGCTCTGTGCTCCCCTCCCCCCCACCCCCCCAGGCCCCCCCCCCCCCCTGTCCCCCCTCCCCCGGGAGGATTCTCCGATGTTCCATCATCATCTTATATTTTATGTTTTCTTACAATCTCCGCATTCATTTTAACCCTTCCACTCCCGCTTTATCTTATAACACTTCTCTTATTGTACGGTGACGCGGGGGCCCGGGTCATTATCCAATCAGTGGTAGACGCGGTGCGGACCGGGGGCCCCGCCGGAGACGCCCTGCTGCTTATTTATTTAGCGCCTCGCTGCGCTGTACGCTCGTCCTCTACGGGGCTCAAAGTATGCCTGATCACATTTCTGCCGTAATTTGCGGAGAGAAGGCTGCTTGGAAAAACACGGTCCGGGGCCCCCGGGGGTCGTGATACGTGTGAAGGACCGGCTTTGAGTTCTGGGATTGCAAAATAGTTACTGAAGGAACCAGAGGAACTCAGTGATTGGGGAGTGTGACCTCAGCTACAGCTCAGGAGAGGGTCAGAGACTGCAGATAGACCAGACCAGATGGTCAGAGACTGCAGAATCACCACGTGAGAGGGTCAGAGACTGCAGATAGACCAGACAAGATGGTCAGAGACTGAAGATATACTACATGAGAGGGTCAGAGACTGAAGATAGACCAGACGAGATGGTCAGAGACTGCAGATATACCACTTGAGAGGGTCAGAGACTGAAGATAGACCAGACCAGATGGTCAGAGACTGCAGATATACCACTTGAGAGGGTCAGAGACTGCAGATAGACCAGACCAGATGGTCAGAGACTGCAGATATACCACTTGAGAGGGTCAGAGACTGCAGATAGACCAGACCAGATGGTCAGAGACTGCAGAATCACCACGTGAGAGGGTCAGAGACTGTAGATATACCAGAAAAGATGGTCAGAGACTGAAGATAGACCATACAAGATGGTCAGAGACTGAAGATAGACCATACAAGATGGTTAGAGACTGAAGATATACCAGACAAGAGGGTCAGAGACTGAAGATAGACCAGACAAGAGGGTCAGAGACTGAAGATAGACCAGACAAGAGGGTCAAAGACTGAAGATAGACCATACAAGATGGTCAGAGACTGCAGATAGACCAGACCAGATGGTCAGAGACTGCAGAATCACCACGTGAGATGGTCAGAGACTGTAGATATACCAGAAAAGATGGTCAGAGACTGAAGATAGACCATACAAGATGGTCAGAGACTGAAGATAGACCATACAAGATGGTTAGAGACTGAAGATATACCAGACAAGAGGGTCAGAGACTGAAGATAGACCAGACAAGAGGGTCAGAGACTGAAGATAGACCAGACAAGAGGGTCAAAGACTGAAGATAGACCATACAAGATGGTCAGAGACTGCAGATAGACCAGACCAGATGGTCAGAGACTGCAGAATCACCACGTGAGATGGTCAGAGACTGAAGATAGACCAGACAAGAGGGTCAGAGACTGCAGATAGACCAGACAAGAGGGTCAGAGACTGCAGATAGACCAGACCAGATGGTCAGAGACTGCAGATATACCAGACCAGATGGTCAGAGACTGAAGATAGACCAGACAAGAAGGTCAGAGACTGAAGATAGACCAGACAAGATGGTCAGAGACTGCAGATATACCATACGAGATGGTCAGAGACTGCAGATATACCAGACCAGATGGTCAGAGACTGAAGATAGACCAGACAAGAAGGTCAGAGACTGAAGACAGACCAGACAAGATGGTCAGAGACTGCAGATATACCATACGAGATGGTCAGAGACTGCAGATAGACCAGACCAGATGGTCAGAGACTGCAGAATCACCACGTGAGATGGTCAGAGACTGTAGATATACCAGACAAGATGGTCAGAGACTGAAGATAGACCAGGCAAGAGGGTCAGAGACTGCAGATAGACCAGACAAGAGGGTCAGAGACTGAAGATAGACCAGGCAAGAGGGTCAGAGACTGCAGATAGACCAGACAAGAGGGTCAGAGACTGAAGATAGACCAGACAAGAGGGTCAGAGACTGAAGATAGACCAAACAAGAAGGTCAGAGACTGAAGATAGACCAGACAAGAGGGTCAGAGACTGAAGATAGACCAGACAAGAGGGTCAGAGACTGAAGATAGACCAGACAAGAGGGTCAGAGACTGAAGATAGACCAGACAAGAGGGTCAAAGCCTGAAGATAGACCAGACAAGAGGGTCAGAGACTGCAGATAGACCAGACCAGATGGTCAGAGACTGCAGATATACCAGACCAGATGGTCAGAGACTGAAGATAGACCAGACAAGAAGGTCAGAGACTGCAGATATACCATACGAGATGGTCAGAGACTGCAGATATACCAGACCAGATGGTCAGAGACTGAAGATAGACCAGACAAGAAGGTCAGAGACTGAAGACAGACCAGACAAGATGGTCAGAGACTGCAGATATACCATACGAGATGGTCAGAGACTGCAGATATACCAGACCAGATGGTCAGAGACTGCAGAATCACCACGTGAGATGGCCAGAGACTGAAGATAGACCATACAAGATGGTCAGAGACTGCAGATATACCACATGAGATGGTCAGAGACTGTAGATATACCAGACAAGATGGTCAGAGACTGAAGATAGACCAGGCAAGAGGGTCAGAGACTGCAGATAGACCAGACAAGAGGGTCAGAGACTGAAGATAGACCAGACAAGAGGGTCAGAGACTGAAGATAGACCAAACAAGAAGGTCAGAGACTGAAGATAGACCAGACAAGAGGGTCAGAGACTGCAGATAGACCAGACGAGATGGTCAGAGACTGAAGATAGACCAGACCAGATGGTCAGAGACTGAAGATAGACCAGACAAGATGGTCAGAGACTGCAGATAGACCAGACGAGATGGTCAGAGACTGCAGATAGACCAGACAAGATGGTCAGAGACTGCAGATAGACCAGACAAGATGGTCAGAGACTGAAGATAGACCAGACGAGATGGTCAGAGACTGTAGATATACCACGTGAGAGGGTCAGAGACTGCAGATATACCACGTGAGATGGTCAGAGACTGCAGACATACCATACGAGATGGTCAGAGACTGCAGACATACCATACGAGATGGTCAGAGACTGCAGAAACACAACGTGAGATAGTCAGAGACTGCAGAAACACAACATGAGATAGTCAGAGACTGCAGATATACCATACGAGATGGTCAGAGACTGCAGATATACCAGACAAGATGGTCAGAGACTGCAGAAACACAACATGAGATAGTCAGAGACTGCAGATATACCATACGAAATGGCCAGAGGCTAAAGATATACCACGTAAGATGGTCACACTGGCAGCATCTCATGGGGCACAGTAATGGCGATTGATGGGCACACTGGCAGCTTTTGATGGGGCACAGTAGCAGCGATTGATGGGCACATTGGTTGCATCTGATGGGGCACAGTAGTGGTAATTGATGGGCACACTGACAGCATCTAATGGGGCACAGTAGCAGCGATTGATGGGCACATTGGTGGCATCTGATGGGGCACAGTAGCAGCGATTGATGGGCACATTGGTGGCATCTGATGGGGCACAGTAGTGGTAATTGATGGGCACACTGGCAGCATCTAATGGGGCACAGTAGTGGCGATTGATGGGCACACTGGCATCATCTGATGGGGCACAGTAGTGGTGTTAGATGGGCACACTGGCAGCTTTTGATGGGGCACAGTAGCAGCGATTGATGGGCACATTGGTGACATCTGATGGGGCACACTAGTGGCAATTGATGGGCTCACTAGCAGCATTTGATGGGGTACATTGGCGGCAATTGATGGGCACAGTATCAGCAATTGATGGGCACAGTGTCAGTAATTGATGGGCACACTGGCAGCATCTGATGGGGCACAGTATCGACAATTGATGGGCACACTGGCAGCATTTGATGGGGTACATTGGTCGCAATTGATGGGCACAGTGTCAGCAGCAATTGATGGGCACAGTGGCTGCATTTGATGGCACAGTGACGGCAATTTTTTTTTCAGTTTGTTTGTGCCCCCCCCCCCCCCCCGAAAAAAATTTTTGGAGCACAAGCGCATGTCCCTTATGATGCCCCGGGTCTCAGTTGGTGACCTATTACCGGCAAATACAACTTCAGAGAGAACGGCGCTGTTATCGGGGGGCTCCCAGAATCTTCTCTGAGGGGGGGGGGTTGGTGACTAAACATTTGTTTAGTAGCAGTGAAGCCAATTACAAAGTAATACTGGGGAAGAAGGATAACGAGAACGGAATCTATGAGAAGAACTCATTGATCTTCAATTCATAGCTCCCGGCATCAATGGATTTTCAGTTTCTTGCTCAGATCTCCCACTTTCTCGCCCAGAGCTGGAAGCTTTAAGTTTTGAAAACTGGAAAGTTCTAAAGTACTTAGTTGCCGGTTGTCAGGAATATCTAATGACTGGCTGAGTTTTTCTTGGGGGGTCAGTCCTGATAAAAGTGAGGTTTATGTGTTCAGCCCGATGCTTTATCTCCTTCTTGTTGGCCCTATGCCGGCCTCATGTTGTACGGTTTATTCCATGCTGCTGAAATTTTTTCAGAGGGGGGCGCTTCGGCAGCGGCGATACACAATCGACACAAGCGGGGGTTAAAAGCACCCTACCGCAGCTAAAATTATGGTAAAGCGCCGCCCAGCTGGCAGTGTAAAATAGCTCTTCTGTACAGACCCCCCTTCAGCACAGATGGACCCCCCCTTCAGTACAGACCCCCCTTCAGCACAGATGGACCCCCCCTTCAGTACAGACCCCCCTTCAGCACAGATGGATCCCCCTTCAGCACAGATGGATCCCCCCTTCAGTACAGACCCCCCTTCAGCACAGATGGATCCCCCCTTCAGCACAGATGGATCCCCCCTTCAGTACAGACCCCCCTTCAGCACAGATGGATCCCCCCTTCAGCACAGATGGATCCCCCCTTCAGTACAGACCCCCCTTCAGCACAGATGGACCCCCCTTCTGTACAGACCCCCCTTCAGCACAGATGGACCCTCCCATCAGTACAGACCCCCCTTCAGCACAGATGGACCCCCCCTTCAGTACAGACCTCCCTTCAGCACAGATGTACCTCCCATTCAGCACAGACCCCCCTTCAGCACAGATGGACCCCCCTTCAGCACATACCATCCTTCAGTACAGACCCCCCTTCAGCACAGATGGACACCCCCTTTCTGCACAGACCCCCTTCAGCACAAATGAACCCCCTTCAGCACATACCATTCTTCAGTACAGACCCCCCTTTAGCACAGATGTACCTCCCATTCAGCACACACCCCCCTTCAGCACAGATGGACCCCCCCTTCAGCGCATACCATCCTTCAGTACAGACCCCCCTTCAGCACAGATGGACCCCCCCTTCAGTACAGACCCCCCTTCAGCACAGATGGACCCCCCCTTCAGTACAGACCCCCCTTCAGCACAGATGGATCCCCCCTTCAGCACAGATGGATCCCCCCTTCAGTACAGACCCCCCTTCAGCACAGATGGATCCCCCCTTCAGCACAGATGGATCCCCCCTTCAGTACAGACCCCCCTTCAGCACAGATGGATCCCCCCTTCAGCACAGATGGATCCCCCCTTCAGTACAGACCCCCCTTCAGCACAGATGGACCCCCCTTCTGTACAGACCCCCCTTCAGCACAGATGGACCCTCCTATCAGTACAGACCCCCCTTCAGCACAGATGGACCCCCCCTTCAGTACAGACCTCCCTTCAGCACAGATGTACCTCCCATTCAGCACAGACCCCCCTTCAGCACAGATGGACCCCCCTTCAGCACATACCATCCTTCAGTACAGACCCCCCTTCAGCACAGATGGACACCCCCTTTCTGCACAGACCCCCTTCAGCACAAATGAACCCCCTTCAGCACATACCATTCTTCAGTACAGACCCCCCTTTAGCACAGATGTACCTCCCATTCAGCACACACCCCCCTTCAGCACAGATGGACCCCCCCTTCAGCGCATACCATCCTTCAGTACAGACCCCCCTTCAGCACAGATGGACCCCCATTCAGCACAGACCCCCCTTCAGCACAAATGGACCCCCCTTTCAGCACATACCATCCTTCAGTACAGACCCCCCTTCAGCACAGATGGACCCCCCCCCTTCGGTACAGACCCCCCTTCAGCACAGATGGACCCCCCATTCAGTACATGCAGACAGCAGACAAGGGAGTCAGCAGGTTTAGTCGGGTCAAGGCAGGCAGCAGGCAAGGGAGTAGTCAGGTCCAGGCAGGGGTCAAGACAGGTGGCAGGTCAGAGAGTACTCAGGTCCAGGCATGGGTTGAGACAGCAGACGAGGGAGTAGTAAGTTATGGGTAGGGGTCAAGGCAGGCAGCAGGCAAGGGAGCAGTCGGGTCAAGGCAGGGGTCGAGACATGTGGCAGGTCAGAGAGTGCTCAGGTCCAGGCAGGGGTTGAAGCAGACAGTAGGCGAGGGTGTAGGCAGGTGTAGTTAGGGGTCAAGGCAGGCAGCAGACAAGGGAGCAGTCAGGTCCAGGCAGGGATCGAAGAAGGAGGCAAGAAGATATTTGAATTGTCTTTGAGTCCAGGCATAGATGAAGTCATATCTGAAAAGGGAGTCAGCAGATTTAGTCGGGTCAAGGCAGGAAGCAGGCAAGGGAGTGATCAGGTCCAGGCAGAAGTCAAGACAGGTGGCAGGTCCAGAGAGTACTCAGGTCCAGGCATGGCTTGAGGCAGACAGCAGACGAGGGAGTAGTAAGTTATGGGTAGGGGTCAAAGCAGGCAGCAGACAAGGGAGCAGTCAGGTCCAGGCAGGGGTTGAGACATGTGGCAGGTCATAGAGTACTTAGGTCCAGGCATGGGTTGAAGCAGACAGCAGACAAGGGAGCAGTCAGGTCCAGGCAGGGGTCGAGACATGTGGCAGGTCAGAGAGTACTAAGGTTCAGGCAGGGGTTGAAGCAGACAGCAGACAAGGGAGCAGTCAGGTCCAAACAGGGGTCGAGACATGTGGCAGGTCAGAGTGTACTAAGGTTCAGGCAGGGGTTGAAGCAGACAGCAGACAAGTCAGCAGGAGTCAGCAGGTTTAGTCGGGTCAAGGCAGGCAGCAGGCAAGGGAGTAGTCAGGTCCAGGCAGGGGTCAAGACAGGTGGCAGGTCAGAGAGTACTCAGGTCCAGGCATGGATTGAGACAGCAGGCGAGGGAGTAGTAAGTTATGGGTAGGAGTCAAGGCAGGCAGCAGACAAGGGAGCAGTCGGGTCAAGGCAGGGGTCGAGACATGTGGCAGGTCAGAGAGTACTTAGGTCCAGGCAGGGGTTGAAACAGACAGCAGGTGAGGGAGTAGGCAGGTGTAGTTAGGGGTCAAGGCAGGCAGCAGACAAGGGAGCAGTGAGGTCCAGGCAGGGGTCGAAGAAGTGAATTCCAGTCGCTTCCCGGTCCTGGAAGTTCATTTGGCCTTTAATAGATTTCATGATTGTAACGGTCACCACCGTTTACGACCTTCCATCCAACCACGACAAGCTTATCTGACACACTCTGACAATCCTGCATACACGATCCATATCCATTCCCATAATCAAGACGAGGCTCAAGCTCTGCACTTGGTTTCCAAGATCTGACACTTTAATGGTATTTTCTCAGCTTCTTATACAGTTTCCAATTGTGGCAGTAATCACAGGACAATGCAGTCTCCACCCCTCTTCACACCATGGGGGGCTTCAATCACATTCTAAAAGGCATTCAGGTAAGCTAATTATGTAGACACGTCGGCACCGCATCATCAATAGAGTTAACCCAGAGAGCATGACATTCCTGTAGACAATGACATGCTAATTCAGTACATCTGAATGGAGAATTTAACACATTGTTTTAGACACAATGAATCCCACAATCAAAAGGTCTTTCAGGCCCTGATGCACTTAACACCTTTCAAAAGCATGTGTGCCCATATTGAATAGGCAACAGCTTGTGATATCTCAAGACATCCACTTTGTAATATTCCAGTCCTGCAATATGAATTATTATTAATGTCCCATCTTCTGCAATATATGAATTATGATTTCTTTGTCACCCTATGGCCCTAGTGGACATAAGGTGACCCTAGACATAGGAGTATCTCAGTCTGTCACGGGCCATTCCATTACAATGATCATGCACCATCACCACCATTGGTCCCATACCACCCATACCAGACATGTTATTGAAGATCTAGAAGCAGTGAAGGATGATGGGACATGTTAAGGCTCTTTAAAGCCTCATCCCATCTTGTAGCCTTCCAATTGGACTCACTCAGTTCCATCAGTACTTGGTCTTTACACATTCATGAGGTTTCAGCCGGGCTTACAAGATAAAACTCATCTGATTGAAAGGCTTAATGGTGTGGGAACAGCGAGGCGGCAGTGCTTTGGCATGGAGCGTTTCTGGTATCTCATCGGGAGATTCCGTTTCTCTACATCTTTTTCTTATCTTCGTAGATTCCGACGTGGCAAACAACTTAATTTCCACCTACGTTTCCCTCAGGAAGCTTTGGCAGATGAATAGAATAAGATTAAGATAAATTGCTCTGGGATACGCGTTCCTCTGAGGGTTTGATAAATTGTCTACTTTGTGCAAAGTTCAGCACAATATTGTAAGCCTAACTAGGCACGTGTATTCTCATTTCTAGGTTTATCACAGAAATTCTGTCTCAGACTGTGCCCCGTGCTCTGCTGTGTGCCCTACTATGTGCCACGTGCTCTGTGATGTGCCGCATGCCTCCTGATGTGTCCCGCTGTGTACTCAATGATGTGCCTACTGTGTGCCTAATGTCCTGCTGTGTACCCCCTGATGTTTCCTGTGCTGTGATGCACCATGCTGTGCTCAATAATGTGCCCTGCTGTGTACAGCATAATAAACCCTGCTGTGTGCCACGTGATGTACCCTGCTGTGTGCCCCATGCCCTGCTGTGTACTCCCTGATTTTCCCTGTGCCCCCCTGTGATGCACCATGCTTTGCTCAATAATGTGTCCTGCTGTGTACAGCATAATAAACCCTGCTGTATGCCCCGTGATGTGCCCTGCTGTGTGTCTCATGCCCTGTGCCCTGCTGTGTACCCTCCCTGATGTGCCCTGTGATGTGCCCCATGCCCTGTGATGTTCTCAGTGCCCTGCTGTGTACCCGTTTATGTGCCCTTTGCCCCATGATGTGCCTTCCTGTGCGCCCTGTGATGTGCCCTGCTGTGTGCCCCATGCCCTGCTGTGTACCCCCTGTGATGTTCTCAGTGCCCTGCTGTGTACCCCCTGATGTGCCCTTTGCCCCATGATGTGCCTTCCTGTGTGCCCTGTGATGTGCCCTATTGTGTGCCCCATGCCCTGTGTTGTTCCCTGCTGTGTACTCCTTGATGTGTCCTGTGCCCCATGATGTGCCCTGCTGTGCGCCCCATGCCCTGTGATGTTCCTGGCCCTTCTGTGTGCCCCCATGATTTATGTAGGTGGGGCTTTGTGTAGGTGTGGCTTGTGCATGGTTGGGGACACATGGGGCCCCATGATCTTCTATTGCCCGGGGGGGAAACATGAGTGGTCAGTCCGCCCCTGGTCTCAGATAATCAGCTTTTGACGATATGACAAAATATATGTCCGAAAAAAATTGAAATATTATTTATTTTTGCTGATAAATAAATAATGGAATTCCTCTGGTGTCGGCGGATGAGTTTCTTATTCTGCCAGAGTGATATTCCGAAGGGATTGTGCTCATCAATGTCTTTGTAATGCCAAAGGATGGGGTGTTTATTAGCTTATCAATGCCACAGGGAAATGCAACAAAAAAAAGGATGGTAGGGATTCCACAACAAGACTGGCAACCGGATAAGTCACAAGACGGCTTTTCCATCAACATCTTTGTCTACTTGTGAGAATCAGAGGCAGCCAGAGGCTGCTGGAGCGCGAAATACGGCGAGGAGGACTGTCATTGTTATAATGTTACCCGGAATTTTAAAGAGATGTCAATAGCTGTCCATGGTGCTGAACCGGTGTAGAAGACCGGTGTCCATGGTGCTGAACCGGTGTAGAAGACCGGTGTCCATGGTGCTGAACCGGTGTAGAAGACCGGTGTCCATGGTGCTGAACCGGTGTAGAAGACCGGTGTCCATGGTGCTGAACCGGTGTAGAAGACCGGTGTCCATGGTGCTGAACCGGTGTAGAAGACCGGTGTCCATGGTGCTGAACCGGTGTAGAAGACCGGTGTCCATGGTGCTGAACCGGTGTAGAAGACCGGTGTCCATGGTGCTGAACCTGTGTAGAAGACCGGTGTCCATGGTGCTGAACCAGTGTAGAAGACCAGTGTCCATGGTGCTGAACCGGTGTAGAAGACCAGTGTCCATGGTGCTGAACCGGTGTAGAAGACCGGTGTCCATGGTGCTGAACCGGTGTAGAAGACCGGTGTCCATGGTGCTGAACCGGTGTAGAAGACCGGTGTCCATGGTGCTGAACCGGTGTAGAAGACCGGTGTCCATGGTGCTGAACCGGTGTATCATTCTTGTAATGTTAAGAGTGTTCCTTCCTCCTCTTGCAGAAATAACCAGCCCCTAGCTTATTAGGTAAATTATTTTTTATGGGTGGGGGGGCTGCTTTAAGAGGGTCTCATTGAAAAACGTGATCCCCTTTTCAAATCATCAGTTCCAAATAGGCAGCTCCCCCCCTTTCAGGCTCGGTTCTTTGAGCTGTTAGCGGGGTCCCCCCTGTTGACAGCTGAAGTGTAAGGGCCCTTTCACACGAGCGGACGAACGGTCCGTTTTTCATAAGTCCGTTTACGGACCGCAATGGTTCCCTATGGGATCGCGGACGTTAGTGGATGAGCATCCGCTAACGGTCCGTAAACATCCGCCTCCGTAAAGATCCGGTTTTTCGGACGGAAGAAAATCCTATTTTTCTTCCGTCTGGCGGATCGGGTCGGAATGAATACGGACAGACGGAGAGCGGAGAAAAGTCAGGGCGGGGACCGCCCTGTCAGCCGACAGCTCAGCGGGGATTTTACGGAGGAATCCCTGCTGAGCAAACGGGCATACGGAGCGGATCAATACGGATCCGCTCCGTGTGAAAGGACCCTTAAAGAAGTCCGGTAATTGGAGCAGTCGAAATAAATAATAAAGCAGCCGGCAATGTTTATAAACAACGTCGCTCAGCTGCTGAAACACTAAGATAAAAAGAAACAATGGTCCAGATTCGTAAGTGCAACGTAGGTGCAAATGTGCGCCGGTAAGTGCAAATTTGCGCCGGCGTATATGTGCGCCGGACCCAAAAACCAACATACGCCTAAAAACTGGCCATCCTACGCCGACGTAGCTTACATACCCCGGCGTAGCGCGGGCGCACTTTTCGTCTGGACACATGTTGCTGCTCCCATTGATTAGGCATTCAAACATGCAAATGAGGGAAATACGGCGATTCACGAACGTACGTGCGCCCGACGCATGCTACGCAAGGTGCGCGTAAGTTGTACGTCCGGCGTTATTCCCCATACATGAGGCGCAACCCGGCAACAGACATGCAAAGGGCTGCACCAGGGAACACAAGCCGGCGTATTGTGCGTTGGATGTCTGGCTGGGCGTGCGTAGTTGGTGATCCGGCGTAGCTTAGGCAGTTGTGCCGGCGTAGTTGTGAGCATGCGCATAAGGGTGCTGTGCAAGCGTCCACGTCACGACAACGTCACGACGCGCATGCGCAGTTCGTGATACGCCGGGCGTAAAACACTGCACCATGTTCGGACCATCATTTGCATGGGGTCACTCCCACTTACACCTACGCCGGCCTGCGCCTTTGAAAATCTACGCTATGCTGGCCCAGCGTTGGGAGCAATAGCTTGCTGAATGCTATGCTTGGCTCTCCGCGCTACATCGGCGTGGCGTACGGGCGCTACGGCGGCATAATGTGCGCCCACTCTCTGTGAATCTGGGCCATTGTTTCTTTTTGTATCTTTCTGTTTCTTCATCTGCGGATCAAAGAGATGAACAAATATTCCTCTGTGTAACCTCTTATTAACCCCTAATTTACTCTCATCGGCCTTAATTAACTCCCTATTCTCCTCCATTTAATTATTATTTTCCTGCTTTTTTTTTTTTGTACACGTCTAAAATATAAACGATCAACAATTGTTTGCTTTATTAATGAATATTTTTACACATTTCACGTTGAAAAAGCACAAAAAAAAAAAAATTACCTTTTCAGCGCTTTGTAGCATTGCTGACAGCTGAAGTGAAAACAAAACCGATTCTAACTGTGGGGGCGTGGGCTACCAGTGACACGACAGAGATCACAGGGAGCAGTAGATCTCTGTCACGTTGTCAGGCAGAACAGGGGAATACCTTGTTTACATAGGCATCTCCCCGTTCTGCCTCTCGGTCTCACAATCGTAGGCCACCAGCAAACATTACGTTTGCGGGATCCGTGGGCACGCTCGTGCGGCGTGCGATGGGTGTGCGCGCGTGCGAAAGGTGGCAAATTTAAAGGGACGTACCAGTAAGGCCATTTGCCTGCCTGTGCCATTCTGCCAACGTATATGTGCGTGCGCTGATCGGCAAGTGGTTAAAGAAGACCTATTAACCCAGAAGATACAGGCCCGGGTTCCAGCTGCTAATGCGCCACAACTTGTTATAAGATGGATTAACCAAACTTCCAGTGTCCCCCCCAGAAAACAAATATCATCTCTGTGTGGGCGGCCCCTTTTAATGCATCAGGCTCTTCCAGTATTCGAAATGAAAACATAGCCTTCAGGATCGTCTGAAGGTTGACCTCCAGCGAGACTTTCACATAACACGAAGGAGAAGCGAAAAAAGTGCGCTTCCCGCGTCTTACTTCACAGGCTGGAGGAACTTTAGTCTCGTTCCATAAATATTTAATCGTTCCTCCCCATCAAATATTAATTGGCCTATTACGTGTTTTGTAAAGCGATGTCTGGATCGCTGTTCAGTGTGATGGTCCCTTGACGGGACTGTGTGACGTGCGTTTTGTTCGGGAAACACGAGATATAAATACCTGATTTGTTGTGAGCAGTCCCTGCAGCAAAACTCAGATTCGCAAATTTGCATACGGATGTTGCAGGGAAGATAATTAATAATGTAAAAAGTCAAACTGATATGAACACGATTCAAAAGGAAATAAACATTCTAATAATGATAAACAAAAAAAACATAAAATCCATTGTGATAGCAGGCAGGTAAAATCGCTTGGTTGCATCCAAGATGGCAAATACCGTTTTCCCCCGAAAATAAGCCGGGGTCTTATATTAATTATGGCAACAAAAGACACAGTAGGGCTTATTTTCGGGGGTAGGTCTTACCATGTAATGTGCTTTATTCCCATAAATAATTCCTCGGTTTTATAGCTATATACTAGTGTTGGAGCCCTTCACATATATAATAATTCCTCTGTTGTCTTGCCATATATTAGTGTTGGAGTCCTTCCCATGAATAATAATTCCCTGGTTGTCTTGCCATAAACTAGTGTTGGAGCCCTTCCCATACATAATAATTCCTCGGTTGTCTTGCCTTATACTAGTGTTGGAGCCCTTCCCATGAATAATAATTCCCCGGTTGTCTTGCCATAAACTAGTGTTGGAGTCCTTCCCATGAATAATAATTCCCCGGTTGTCTTGCCATAAACTAGTGTTGGAGCCCTTCACATATATATTAATTCCTCTGTTGTCTTGCCATATACTAGTGTTGGAGCCCTTCCCATGAATAATAATTACTCGGTTGTCTTGCCTTATATTAGTGTTGTAGCCCTTCCCATACATAATAATTCCTCTGTTGTTTTGCCATGAACTAGTTTTGGAGCCCTTCCCACAAATAATAATTCCCCGGTTGTCTTGCCTTATATTAGTGTTGTAGCCCTTCCCATGAATAATAATTCCTCGGTTGTCTTGCCTTATATTAGTGTTGGAGCCCTTCCCATGAATAATAATTCCCTGGTTGTCTTGCCATAAACTAGTTTTGGAGCCCTTCCCACGAATAATAATTCCCCGGTTGTCTTGCCTTATACTAGTGTTGGAGCCCTTCCCATGAATAATAATTCCCTGGTTGTCTTGCCATATACTAGTGTTGGAGCCCTTCCCATGAATAATAATTCCCTGGTTGTCTTGCCATATACTAGTGTTGGAGGCTTGGAGCCCTTCCCATGAATAATTATTCCCCGGTTGTCCTTCCTTGTACTGGTTTTGAGAGAGCTCCTCCTGTAAATATTAGTCTTTCCATATAGTAGTATTGGAAGAGCCCTTCCCGTAAATGATAATCTCCCGTTTGTCTTGCCATTTACCATTGTTGGAAAAGCTCTTCTCCATTTTCCCTGAATACATACCGGTGCTGGAGCCCTTTCTGTAAATAATAATTCCTTGGTTGTCTTTCCATCTGCTAGCATTGGAAGAGCCTTTCTCCTAAGTAATTCCCCAGTTGTCTTCCCATTGACTAGTGTTGGAAAAGGTCTTCTTATTCCCTGGGTGTCTTGCCGAATGGCAGTGTTTTACCAAAATTATAATTACCCAGTTGTCCTGCAATATACTGGTGTTGGAAGAACTCTTCCAATAAAAAAATAATTTGCTGTCTTACTTTCATAAACTGGTGTTGAAAGAGATATTTTTTTGCAAATAATTCCATGGTTTTGCCATATACTTGCGATGGAACAGCCCTTCCCGTAAATAATAATTCCTTGGTTGTCTTTCCATCTGCTAGCATTGGAAGAGCCCTTCTCCCAAGTAATTCCCCAGTTGTCTTCCCATTGACTAGTGTTGGAAGAGTGCCTTTTCCAAAATTATAACTACCCAGTTGTCCTGCCATAAACTAGTGTTGGAGCTCTTCCCATAAATAATAATTTCCTGGTTGTCTTTTCATATACTAGTGTTGGAAGAGTTCTTCCCAAAGCACTTTCCCCAACTTGTTCATTCCCCGACTTAGTTTGGGGTAGGCGGTACCCTTTGGTGGGGGTGGGGCAGCCACGCCTCATGACCTTTGACCTCTGGGAACCCGCCTTTTGACCTTTGACCTCTGCAGAAGTCCCTGTTCCAATTCCTGAGTCCTAGCCTTATTCTTTAAGGGAAAACCCTAACTCCAACCCTAACCCTAACCGCAACCCTAAGCCCAACCCTAACCCCAACCCCAACCACAACCCCAACCCTAACCCCAAACCCAATTACAACCCCAACCCTAACCCCAAACCCAACCCCAACCGCAACCCTAACCCCAACCCTAACCGCAACCCTAACCCCATCTGCAACCCCAACCCTAACCCCAACCGCAAACCTAACCCCAATCTCAACCCTAACCACAACCCTAACCCCAACCCTAACCCCAACCGCAAACATAACCCCAACCCCAACCCTAACCACAACCCTAACCCCAACCCCAACCGTAAACCTAACCCCAACCCCAACCCTAACCACAACCCCAACCGCAACCCTAACCCCAACCCCAACTGCAACCCTAACCCCAACCCCAACCCCAACCCTAACCCCAACTGCAACACTAACCCCAACCCTAACCCTAAACCCTAACCCTTAACGCCTAACACTAAAACCTAGCTTTTCCCATAAATGGTAACTCCCCAGTTATCTTGCCATGTACTAGCATAGGAAGGGTGCTCCTGCTAAATAATTCCCCCCTGTCGCTTGGCCGTATACTAGTGTTGGAGCCCTTTCTGTAAATAATAATTCCCCAGTTGCCTTTGCATATACTAGTGTTGGAAAAGTCCTTTCTATTCCCTGGTTGTGTTGCAATATACTAGTGTTTGAAGAGCCCTACCCACAAACAACTATTACCCCATTGTTTTTCCATAAACTATAATTTTGCCAGAATTATAATTGCCCGGTTGTCCTGCCATATACTGGTGTTGGAAGAACTCTTCCAGTAAATAATTCCCTGGTTGTCTTGTCATATACGAGTGTTGGAAGAGCCTTTCCCATAGAATAATTTCCCAGTTGACCTGCCATATAGTAGTGTTGGAAGAGCTCTTCCCCTAAAAAACATTCCCTGGTTTTACTTACATATTCTAGTGTTGGAAGAACCCCCCCCCCCAGTAAATGATAATTCCCCGGTTGTCTGCTGGATGTGGTTGTCTGTGGCAGATGGAGTTAACCTTCTCGGAAATATCCTTCTGTCTCTGAGATGGTCCACTGCCGCAGCGTGAAGCGGTAATGTACTTTACACGGTACACTAGATGTAGCTTTAGCCTTTCCGCTGAGAACTCCGGGGATTTTCTTATCGAGCTTTGTCATTTAGAATTCTGAAAGCTCGGGAATGCTTCAGAGGAACCCAGTATGCCGAGGACAATTCCAGTGTCTTTTTTACCGTTAGCAAGGTGGGGAGGCGACATTTTAAGAGAGATGCAAAAAAAAAAAAAAAGATATCCAAGAGGTTCTAGGATTTAAAAATGTAATTGTTCAATGAAACCAAAAAAATCTCATATTGCACTAAACTCATTGGCTTTGGTAAGGCAGCTCACCTACAAAAAGACTCTAGAGAGAGCGTTACTTTATCCCCTCAGTGGCTATACCTTTCCGGTGAAAGCTTCTGTCCTCCTCTATAAATGACAGAAGAGGAGGATTGAGGATAGCGAGGAATGACGTGGCGAATTAGTGGGAATTATTGGGGGCTCACAGATAACTCAGGAAATGGTAACTATTGGCCCAAAAAATTGTGAAGTGTTCTCTTCCAGCATTGGAGGCAGGAGGAGAGACGCCTCAACAGAGACACCAGAAGAGACGCTCTAAGGGCCAGATTCATGAAGAGTTAGGCTGGCGGATCCAGTGATCCGCCAGCCTAACTGTCACTTTAAGCCGGCGTTTTTGTTTTCTATAACCAGAAAACAAGAAACGCCGGGTTGGAGTTCCGATGCGATCGGCGTAATTGAATTTCGCCATCGCATCGTTACTTCAACTTAAAAATGGCGCCGGGGGCGTTCCCGCCAATTTACGCTCAAAAAATATGTTAATGAGCGGAAATCGGCAATTCACGATCTTTTTCGGGCGCGACGCAGTGACTTTACGACGTTTCCGGAATCGATACGCGGCGTATAGATAAAGCAGCCCCCTAGTGGAGTATCCTATGTTAGGTATAGCCGTCGTCATCGCGTCGGAAAAAAAACAAATCGCGTCGTTTGCGTAAAACAATCATGAATGGGGACGTGACGTCATTGACGTTCACTGACAGAACTTGGAGCATGCGCACTGGGATGCATTGACACTCGACGCATGCGCAGTACGTTCGCCGCGGGAACGCGCATAGTTAGAATACTACACGGCCCGTACCCGCCCAATTTGAATTCCGCCGGCTCATTTGCGATGCGCTGCCGCAACTTTAGGAGCAAGTGCTTCATGAATAACAGCACTTGCTCCTAAAATTTCTGCAGCGTAACGCAAATGAGATGCGTTACTCCAGAGCAAAGATGCTCCCATCTACCTGAATCTGGCCCTAAGTGGGTATCTGGAGTGCGACTCAAAGCATAAAATAGAAAAGAAGCGTCAAAACAAATGATATAAGAGTCCATGTTGCTTTTAGATAAATAGCAAAAAATGAGCGTAGCGCTTAATAATGAGCCCCAGTTGAAGACCTCTACAGTCGAAACGCGTAGACTCTCGAGGTTGCTTCCCACATTGCTTTTTACATTTTTATATACCTTGTGATCACTTTTATTCTATTTTTTCTTACATCTGTCATCCGATGTATGATCTTAAAGAGGAAGTAAACCCTGATGGGTGTTACTTCCTCTTTGTTTCCCTGCAAAGGTAAAGCATAATGGGCTAGTATCGCATCAGATAGTAGCCCATTACGTGACACGCACCTGCAGGAAAAGTCTGCGATGTCATTGTTTTCCTCGCTAGTAGCGAGCGTCCATTCTTCACCCCTCTTCTTTCCAGGGACAGGAACTACGGCTTTGTGGCTGGCCGGAGTCGCGTAATGCCACGTGACGTCACTGCCGCGCATGCGTGCGGGAGCCGCCTTTAACTGCATGACCCGAGCTACAAACGGCACAGTGTGCCCTTTCTAACTCTAACGCATGCCCAGGGCTGGACTGGGGCAAAAATTTGGCCCTGGACTTCATCCAGACTGGCCCACTTTGACAGGTCTCTCCCATGGCGGCCGGACAACTCCTGCACCCCCCCCCCCCCCCGGCCACCCAAGCCCCTCTCCCCCTTCACTAGCCTCTAGCCATTCTACTTTATTAGAGTAGAACGGCTGGTACTGGTACTCTTATAGGCAGTACCATTGGGGAAGCCAGACATTATTTCACCTGGGGCAAAGAATCAGTTTGGTGCCCCCCCTTATGGGACAAGATTAGGCAGAAGTGAGAAACTCCCAGGCCATAGCTGTTGAGCCAGTTGTCTGTCCCCTCCCCCATGCTCCTCTGTCGCCCCCCCCCCCCCCTGCTCGTCTGGTCCTCCCCCTGCTTCTCTGTCCCCCCCCCCCAGGTGAGCGCTGTGAGCACTGAGCCATCGGCCCACCGGGAAACTCCCTGTAGTCCTAATGGCCAGTCCATCCCTGCGCATGCCTAGAAGAAAACGCTGCACGACAATTTGCAAATATCTCCTAGACCACAGGTGTCAAACACAAGGCCCGCGGGCCGAATCCGGCCCTCCAGGCCATTTACATTGCATTGCACTGATATAGGTAGCAGCAGCACTAGTCTGTCAGAGGTGTGAGGTAGGCACTGTCGCTGACCTGGCTGGTGCGGTGCTGGTGATATAGGTAGGTATTTAGGGTGACTTACCTTAGTACAGTCGTTGTAGAGGGTGATGAGCTTACATCGGTTGACTCCACTGGAGTCACTCCGGGTTGGATGGCGCCCAGCCCCCAGCAGAACGCGGACTTTCTCCACAGACAGTACACAGCTCCGTTGGGGACAGCCGATGGTCGCGCAACCGTCAGTGACTGGCTGCAACGCTGGCAGGGGAAACAGGAAGTGAGCCATACCACGACCCAGTGACCGCTTCTGGCGTGCTTAAAAGAAAACGGCCGGGGCAGCGGGGCCCATGCGCTTGAGCCCAGTCAAACACAATGGTAAGTCCGGCCCTGGCCACAGGGTAAGGTGGGGGCTGCCCGTCGGCCCTTGTAGCTAGGCTTACATAACACATAGGGACGTGGGACAAAGCAATCCATTCACTGTGTCCTCCTGCAGGGGGCATAACACTGAAATAAAGTGAATATTCTTCTATAATTTTGCCTCTCGCTCGCATATTCATCTGTCTTGCCTCTATGGACAGTTGCAGTATTTCCTGGAGAACATTAGCTGTCTATTTAGTCATTTTACTTGTACCCTGCAGCTCCCCAGACACATTATCCAACAATTCTTCAAACTGCAGCCCCCGAGATAAAACGGTCTCTAGAGCCGATCACGCTGGGATTGTTACTTTCTGTAAAATAACGGACAATAAACTCCAGGAGAAGCTTCGCTGAATGCGAATTCATCTCAGAAACATCAAATTGCTACATTGTAATCCCTGCAATCAGTTTATTCCTCCTCTTCTGTATTGTGCTTGTGTCAGTGTGAAATTTATTAAAGAGGAAACTTCAATCATTTTTTAAACTTTTCATCTATTAAATCTTCTGCACTTGTTGTTGTTTGGATAGTAAAACATTATTTTTCTGCCAGCAAATCCCTTATACAGCCCACTTCCTGTTTCCTTATACAGCCCACTTCCTGTTTCCTTATACAGACCACTTCCTGTTTCCTTATAAAGCCCACTTCCTGTTTTCTTATACAGCCCACTTCCTGTTTCCTTATACAGCCCACTTCCTGCTTCCTTATACAGCCCACGTCCTGTTTCCTTATACAGCCCGCGTCCTGTTTCCTTATACAGCCCGCGTCCTGTTTCCTTATACAGCCCACGTCCTGTTTCCTTATACAGCCCGCGTCCTGTTTCCTTATACAGCCCGCGTCCTGTTTCCTTATACAGCCCGCGTCCTGTTTCCTTATACAGCCCGTGTCCTGTTTCCTTATACAGCCCGCGTCCTGTTTCCTTATACAGCCAACTTCCTGTTTCCTTATACAGCCCACTTCCTGTTTCCTCATACAGCCCACTTCCTGTTTCCTTATACAGCCCACTTCCTGTTTCCTTATACAGCCCACTTCCTGTTTCCTTATACAGCCTGCTTCCTGTTTCCTTATACAGCCCACTTCCTGTTTCCTTATACAGATCATTTCCTGCTTCCCTTATACAGCCCACTTCCTGTTTCCTTATACAGCCCACTTCCTGTTTCCTTACACAGCCCACTTCCTGTTTCCTTACACAGCCCACTTCCTGTTTCCTTATACAGCCCACTTCCTGTTTCTTGTCTGGTCATTAGCCTAGGCTCATAGACGTGCGCACAGGCTGTGCCAGGTGTGCCTGGGCACACCCTAATCACCCGGTGCTGCACAGATTTCCCCTGCTGCTTGGCTGCAGAGAAAGAGTATGGGCAATCTCTGTCCTCAGGCCCTTTCTCTGTCCCGAAAGTGAGACATCAGCGGTTTGTGGGGCTCCAAAAAAAATGAAATAAATAAATAATTGAAAAAAATATTGTAAAGATAATAATAATAAAAAAAAAGCAATAATAAAAAAAATACAAAATACTAACACCATTTTCTGCCCTACTCAGGGGTGGACTGACCATTGAGGCACTCGGGCACTGCCCGAGAGCACCCATGCCACTAGGGGGCCCCAGGAGGGTTACCAGGCTCAGTAGAACCAGCGACAGTATGTAAAAATGTGTGTTTTTTTTACATCTGTCCCTGATATGCCTGAAAGCGCCATGTTTTTGAGGTAAAAATCCAGAGATTTTAGCTGCCCCGCCTCTGCGCTGCCTCCCAGCGAGGTGGCCATCTGTAAGCCCAGGGGCCCCATAATCTTCTATTGCCCGGGGGCCCCATGAGTTGTCAGTCCGCCCCTGGCCCTACTGACACCGCCCACGATTGCACTGGGGGAAAGACTGACCTTTTTTTGAATAACTATGCGTCACGGGGCGCTACATGCGCCGCAGTACTACTCAACAGTGTCCCAGGTCTTTTGCAACTGGTGTCAGTGGGTGTGAAGTAATAGATCCCAGAACTGGTGCGAGTGGGTCTGAAGAAATAGATCCCAGAACTGGTGCCAGTGGGTGTGAAGTAATAGATCCCAGAACTGGTGCCAGTGGGTCTGAAGTAATAGATCCCAGAACTGGTGTCAGTGGGTCTGAAGTAATAGATCCCAGAACTGGTGCCAGTGGGTGTGAAGTAATAGATCCCAGAACTGGTGCCAGTGGGTGTGAAGTAATAGATCCCAGAACTGGTGTCAGTGGGTGTGAAGTAATAGATCCCAGAACTGGTGCCAGTGGGTCTGAAGTAATAGATCCCAGAACTGGTGTCAGTGGGTCTGAAGTAATAGATCCCAGAACTGGTGCCAGTGGGTGTGAAGTAATAGATCCCAGAACTGGTGCCAGTGGGTGTGAAGTAATAGATCCCAGAACTGGTGTCAGTGGGTGTGAAGTAATAGATCCCAGAACTGGTGCCAGTGGGTGTGAAGTAATAGATCCCAGAACTGGTGCGAGTGGGTCTGAAGTAATAGATCCCAGAACTGGTGCCAGTGGGTGTGAAGTAATAGATCCCAGAACTGGTGCCAGTGGGTGTGAAGTAATAGATCCCAGAACTGGTGCCAGTGGGTGTGAAGTAATAGATCCCAGAACTGGTGCCAGTGGGTGTGAAGTAATAGATCCCAGAACTGGTGCGAGTGGGTCTGAAGTAATAGATCCCAGAACTGGTGCCAGTGGGTGTGAAGTAATAGATCCCAGAACTGGTGCCAGTGGGTGTGAAGTAATAGATCCCAGAACTGGTGTCAGTGGGTGTGAAGTAATAGATCCCAGAACTGGTGCCAGTGGGTGTGAAGTAATAGATCCCAGAACTGGTGCCAGTGGGTGTGAAGTAATAGATCCCAGAACTGGTGCGAGTGGGTCTGAAGTAATAGATCCCAGAACTGGTGCCAGTGGGTGTGAAGTAATAGATCCCAGAACTGGTGCCAGTGGGTGTGAAGTAATAGATCCCAGAACTGGTGCCAGTGGGTGTGAAGTAATAGATCCCAGAACTGGTGCCAGTGGGTGTGAAGTAATAGATCCCAGAACTGGTGCGAGTGGGTCTGAAGTAATAGATCCCAGAACTGGTGCCAGTGGGTGTGAAGTAATAGATCCCAGAACTGGTGCCAGTGGGTGTAAAGTAATAGATCCCAGAACTGGTGCGAGTGGGTCTGAAGTAATAGATCCCAGAACTGGTGCCAGTGGGTGTGAAGTAATAGATCCCAGAACTGGTGCCAGTGGGTGTGAAGTAATAGATCCCAGAACTGGTGCCAGTGGGTGTGAAGTAATAGATCCCAGAACTGGTGCCAGTGGGTCTGAAGTAATAGATCCCAGAACTGGTGCCAGTGGGTGTGAAGTAATAGATCCCAGAACTGGTGCCAGTGGGTGTGAAGTAATAGATCCCAGAACTGGTGCCAGTGGGTCTGAAGTAATAGATCCCAGAACTGGTGCCAGTGGGTGTGAAGTAATAGATCCCAGAACTGGTGCCAGTGGGTGTGAAGTAATAGATCCCAGAACTGGTGCCAGTGGGTGTGAAGTAATAGATCCCAGAACTGGTGCGAGTGGGTCTGAAGTAATAGATCCCAGAACTGGTGCCAGTGGGTGTGAAGTAATAGATCCCAGAACTGGTGTCAGTGGGTGTGAAGTAATAGATCCCAGAACTGGTGCCAGTGGGTCTGAAGTAGTAGATCCCAGAACTGGTGCCAGTGGGTGTGAAGAAATAGATCCCAGAACTGGTGCCAGTGGGTGTGAAGTAATAGATCCCAGAACTGGTGCCAGTGGGTGTGAAGTAATAGATCCCAGAACTGGTGCCAGTGGGTGTGAAGTAATAGATCCCAGAACTGGTGCCAGTGGGTGTGAAGTGACGTCGGGGTCACCCCTCGAAATATGCGTTGCATCGGCGTAACTGACAGCTGCATTGTTCTTGACGCGGCTTTTTATATAATGAAGCCCATTAAGCGCCTCGTTGGGACGCCCTTGGAATTGCTTTGGTTCTTCCAACGCCGATCCCCCCCGTCACAGCCGCGTGCCGTATCAGCGGCGTGCCGCTGGCGTTTGCAGACACTCGAGCTGAAGTGTTTGTTATACAGACAGATAACAGGACGGGACGTTCTAATTAGCATTCCGTCGGCAAATAACACAAGGTCGTGCGAAGCGCGTTTCTCATTATCTCTCCTCTCCGCCAAGACCCCGTGTTCCTCCAAGAGTTAGCGGCCCCTTGTCACATTGTGAAGTGCGCCGTCATGTTCCTTGGTTGTCCCGTGGGCGCGCGTGTCGCTCTCCGCCGGCTTCGTTAGTTCAGAGGCGGCGGGGAGGAAATCGATTAACTGGCGCCGTCGGTGGGATTGAAGAGCGTACGCGATCCGGTCTGCCCCCGGGGGGCCCCTGGAGGACTTCAATGTTATTGACTTATCCGGGATATTTACTAAGAGAAGGAAGATTTGTCTGTAAATGTATCAATTCAAAAAAACAAAGAAACACTCCAGAAAGATATAGGGCCAGATTCTCATATATTTTCGGCGGCGTAGCGTAAGCCATTTACACTACGCCGCCGCTGCGTGCTAGAGCAAGTGCTTTATTCTCAAAGCACTTGCTCTGTAGTTTGCGTTGGCGTCTCGTAAATCGCCAAGCGTAAACCCGCGCAATTCAAATGGGGCGGCTTGTATTTAAATTAAGCGCGCCCCCGCGTCGAACGAACTGCGCATGCGCCGGCCGGGGAAAAACCCCAGTGCGCATGCTCCAGCTCACGTCGGGAAGCGTCGTTGAAACCGACGTCAAAACGACGTGAGCGTCATTTACGCAAGTCCCTATTCGCGAACGAGTTAGTAAAACGACGTAAGCGACGGAAAAAGCCGACGCTGACCCGACGCCATACTTAACATGGCGTCCGACGGGACACGACGGCATTCGACGGGACCTCGTAAGGTTACTCCACATAGAAGCTGGGGTAACCTTACGCGAACGAAAACGACGTACGCGACGACGGGGCGGCGTAAAAGCGATCGAGAATCGGCGTACTACTTAATTTGCATATGCAAATGAAAAAACAACGTAAAGGCCACCTAGTGGCCGGAGTTGTCATTACACCTACGATCCGAAAGTGTAATGCTTTTACACTTGTCGGATGTAGAAGCGTATCTATGCAAAAGTGATGCTCAGCATCACGCGCATAGATACGAGGACAAAAAAAAAGGCGATACGACGGGGTATCTGAGATACTCCGTCGTAACGCCTCTGAGAATCTGGCCCATACAGCGCAATAAAGTCTCAAAAAAATATCTATATATATATGTTTACCATAAAAGTACAGTAATATAAATAGAAATAAATAGATATATAATAATAATAAATAAACACTAAGGGCCAGATTCAGAAAGAGTTACGACGGCGTATCAGTAGATCAATAGATACGCCGTCGTGACTCAGAATCTGCGCCGTCGTATTTTTAAGCGTATTCTCAAAGTGAGATACGCCTAAATGTTGCCAAGATACGACCGGTGTAAGTCTCCTACGCCCGTCGTATCTTAGCTGCCTAATTACGCTGGCCGCTAGGGGCGTGTACGCTGATTTACGCCTAGAATATGTAAATCAGCGAGATACGCCTACTCACGAACGTACGCCCGGCCGTCGCAGTAAACATACGCCGTTTACGTAAGGCGTTTTTTTAGGCGTAAAGATAAAGCTGCCACAAGATGGCGCAGCCAATGTTAAGTATTGACGTCGGGACCGCGTTGAATTTTATAAATTTTACGTCGTTTGCGTAACTCGTCCGTGAATGGGGCTGGGCGTAAATTACGTTCACGTCGAAACCAATGAGTCTTAGCGGCATAATTTGGAGCATGCGCACTGGGATACGTCCAGGGACGGCGCATGCGCCGTTAGTAAAAAACATCATTTACGTGGGGTCAGGCCGTGTACACACGGCAGAGAACCTCGATGGGCAGAACACATCGTTCCGCCCGTCGAGGTTCTCTGCCGGCCGTCGAAATCGGCGACCCGCCCGTCGGGAATGGCAACCAGCCATTCATCCAGGCGGGCCGTCGAGCAAATAGAGAGCGTGCTCTCTATTTCTGCTCGACGGGCTTCCCGACGGGAAGCTCGCCGAGAGCGTACACACGGCCGAGGTCCTCGCTGGAATGCAGCTTCCAGCGAGGTTCTCGCTGGTTTCCAGCGAGAACCTCGGTCGTGTGTACGCCGCCTTACACGTATTTTAAATAAAACACGCCCACATCATGCACATTTGAATTCGGCGGGCTTACGCCGGCCCATTTACGCTACGCCGCCGTAACTTAGCTTGGTGAATACAACACTTGCCTCTCTAATTTACGGCGGCGTAGCGTATCTGAGATAAGCTACGCCCGCATAACATTACGCCGCTCTACGTGAATCTAGCCATATATATATATGTTTACCAAGTACATTGAAATAAACTGAAAAGTATAAATAGAAATAAATAGATACATAATAATAATAATAAATAAATATAATAAATAAACACTAAATAGAAAGAAAAGACCACAGGCCGGATTCACAAAGCACTTGTATCTCCAGATACGCCGCGTAAGTACAAATATGCGCCACTGTATCTGTGCGCCGGACCCACAAACTGAGATAAGCCTAAAAACAGACTTCATCCCACCGACGTAACTCGCCTACACCGGCGTAGAGTGGGCGCATATTTACGCCGGACGCATGTGGCGCTCCCATTGATTTTCTATTCAAATATGCAAATGAGGGAAATATGGCGATTCACGAACGTACTTGCGCTCGGCGCATGATTTAAGCGGTTTGCGTAAGTTTTACGTCCGGTGTAAAGTTATTCTCCACAGATGAGGCGCAACCCATGCAAAGGTATGGAGCAGGGAACACAAGCCTACGTATTGTACGTTGGACGTCTGTGAATATGGGCCGACGTGGGTCTGGCTGGGCGTAGGTTACGTTCACGGCGTACACAGCGATCAGGCGTATCTTAGGCAGTTGTTCCGTGGTGGTTGTGCGCATGCGCACTGGGATACGCCCACGTCCTGACACATGCGCAGTTCAGTTTAAGTACTTGTCTGGCGCCCGGCCCATCATTGCATGGGGTCACGCCTTCATTAGCATGGATCACGCCCACTTCCACCTACTTCCACTTACGCCTACGAAATATACGATACGCCGGCGCAGAGTTGGGAGCATTTGCTTTGTGAATTCCATGCTTGCCTCTCCGCGCTGCGCCGGCGTAGCGTAAAATAGATACGCTACGGTGGCATAAATGTGCGCCGATGTCTGTGAATCCGGGCCAACATTTCCTCCCGGGCAGCGCTTTCCATAAATAAATTCAAGGGGTTGTAAAGTTACAATTTTTTTTCCCCCTAAATATCTTCCTTTCCCTCAGTGCCGTCCTCCTTCACTTACCTCATCCTTCCATTTTGCTTACAGTATAAATGTCCTTATTTCTTCTGAGAAATTCTCACTTCCTGTTCTTCTGTCTGCAACTCCACACCGTAATGCGAGGCTTTCTCCCTGGTGTGGAGTGTCGTGCTCGCCCCCCTCCCTTGGACTACGGGAGAGTCAGGACGCCCACTCACACACAGCTCCTTTCTCTATCTGTGACGTAGAAAGCGTCCTGACTCTCCTGTAGTCCAAGACAGGGGGCGAGCACGACACAGCGCCGAATCGCAAAAAGTGCCCCCCCCCCCCCCCCTGGTCATTGGGCAGCCAAATCCCCCGGGGGGCTGAAGCGGTTAAACCCCACCCAACCGCACAAACTCCATCCAGGTACAGTGTAGCTGTGGTCATCATGGAAGGTCAGCTAAGGTGGACCATGGTGGTGGTGCAGGAGCTGCGCCGGATCAGCCAATTGCAGCAGGATCTGCTGGGCAGGTAAGTAGTGGAGGATCTGCTGGGCAGGTAAGTAGTGGAGGATCTGCTGGGCAGGTAAGTAGTGGAGGATCTGCTGGGCAGGTAAGTAGTGGAGGATCTGCTGGGCAGGTAAGTTCCTCGGAATTCCAGGACTTCAGACAATTGTGAGGCTTCCTATGAGACCCTGTATACTCTGTAGGGAATATCATTGGAAAATAGAAAGAAATGTATCCTTTAATAGAATATAATGAAACATAAATGGATACATTGATACTTTTTATATCTTTTCTATTGGGCATTACACATAAAGACGTCTCATCCCGGCAGCCAATCACTGTGACTCCTTATTTAGGATGAGTGGAGAGATTTGAGTAAAATTCACTTTGCCGACAAATTACCGAAAAACTGCCTCGTGCTCAAATTGTCTTAAAATGAGTTTTCGATGTCGCAGTGCATCCGGCTGCGGCAATATGTGCTTGGGGGGGGGGGGTGCTTTGATTTTGTCATGTTCGGGGATTTTATGTGATAGACCAGGGGTCCTCAAACTGCGGCCCTGGGGCCAGATGTGGCACTTTGCCTGCCTTTATCTTGCCCTTGGGCCACTTTTCCTTCCACTGACGCCAACTGTAGGGCACATTTTCTCCCACTGACGCCAATGGTGGGGGACGCCAACAATGGGGGACACCATTGGTAGGGGGAATGGGGCACTATATGATGGGGGACACCAATGATGGGTGACACCAATGATCACTAACTTGATGGGACACTATCCCACTGACACCAATGATACAAATTCCTCCCACTGACACCAATGATGGGTCAATGATGTTCCCACACACCAATGATGGGACAACTGACACCAATGATGGGACACTATTCCTCCCACTGACACCAATGATGGGATTCCTCCCACTATGATGGGACATTCCTTATGATGGGACACTATTCCTCCCAGACACCATGATGGGTGACACCAATGATGGGACACTATTCCTCCCACTGACACCAATGATGGGACACTATTCCTCCCACTGACCCTGGGGTTCCTCCCACTGACACCAATGATGGGACACTATTCCTCCCACCGACACCAATGATGGGCACTGCCAATGATGGGACACTATTCCTCCCACTGACACCAATGATGGGACACTATTCCTCCCACTGACACCAATGATGGGACACTATTCCTCCCACTGACACCGACACTATTCCTCCCACTGGATGGGGACACTATTCTCACTGACACTGGGACACTATTCCTCCACTACTGGTGGGACACTATTCCTCCCACTGACACTTATTCTCCCACTGACACGACTGACACCAATGATGGGGACACATTATTCTCCCACCACTGGGACTGACACCGATGATGGTGGGGCACTTTGGGCACTGATGGGCACTGACACCAATGGGGCACTTGATGGGCACTGACACCACTTGGCAATGATGGGACACTATTCCTCCCACTGATGAGACACAATGATGGGACACTATTCCTCCCACGATGCACTATTCCTCCCACTGACACCAATGATGGGACACTATTCCTCCCACTGACACCAATGATGGGACACTATTCCTAGCAATGATGGGACACTATTCCTCCCACTGACACACACTACACTGATGATGGGACACTATTCCTCCCACTGACACCGATGATGGGACTGATGGGACACTATTCCTCCCACTGACACCAATGATGGGACACTATTCCTCCCACTGACACCAATGATGGGACACTATTCCTCCCACTGACACCAATGATGGGACACTATTCCTCCCACTGACACCGATGGGACACTACTTCCTCCCACTGACACCAATGATGGGACACTATTCACTCCCACTGACACCAATGATGGGACACTATTCCTCCCACTGACACCACCAACTGATGTGACACTATTCCTCCCACTGACAATGATGGGACCTAATATGATGGGACACTATTCCTCCCACTGACACCCAATGATGGGACACTATTCCCCCCACTGACACCAATGATGGGACACTACACTGACAATGATGGGACACTACACTGACACCAATGATGGGACACTCCCACTGACGATGGGACACAACTGACACCAACGATGGGACACTATTCCCCCACTGACACCAACGATGGGACAATATTCACTGACCCAACGATGGGCACTATTCCTCCCACTGACACCAATGATGGGACACTATTCCTCCCACTGACACCAATGATGGGACACTATTCCTCCCACTGACACCAATGATGGGACACTATTCCTCCCACAATGATGACACTATTCCTCCCACTGACCAATGATGGGACACTAGGACATTCCTTCACTACACTGACACCAATGATGGGACACTATTCCTCCCACTGACACCGATGATCACTCCCACTGACACCAATGATGGGACACTATTCCTCCCACTGACGATGATGGGACCAACTGATGGGACACTATTCCTCCCACTGACACCAAATGATGGGACACTGACACCAATGATGGGACACTATTCCTCCCACTGACACAAATGATGGGACACTATTCCTCCCACTGACACAAATGATGGGACACTATCCCCCCACACGATGGGACACTATTCCACCACCACGATGGGACACTATTCCCCCCCACTGACACCAACGATGGGACACTATTCCCCCCACTGACACCAATGCCAACGATGTACACTCTGGCCCTCCTAAAGTCTGGAATACAGTAAACTGGCCCTTTGTTTAGAAAGTTTGGAGACCCCTGTGATGGACCAACACAAAGTACAAAGTCCCAATAAAATACACGTGTACGTTTTTGGGTGTAACGTGAGAAAATGTGGGAAATTTCTAGGGGTATGAATACTTTTTCAAGGCACTGTATATATATTTTCCTTGTTATTTTGTATTTTTTGCGCTAATCCCTCCCATCTCTTCGGAATGCCTTTAGCTTTTCATATATAAACATCTTATAGTTCAGCATATTTATCGGTCCGGTGGGATTTACCGCTATCCCCCCCCCCTCCCCCCCTCCCCCCCTCCCCAGAGGAATGATTACCAAATCCCAGTTCCCTGGGAACCTGACTCCACTCCCTTTCGCTCCTCGCAATATTCCGGCGCCTTTGCGTGCCGCGACCACCCCCCCCCCCATCTCCTCCTCAATTAGGTCCCCTCGCCGACCCCGTTCATATTAAACAGGAAGAGGCAGATCCCTCCTAATCCCTTAATACCCCCCCCCCTCCCCCCCCCAACAATCTGACATTTCATTCTCTTTAATGCTTAAATACAGTTCCCCCGCTTGTGTTTAAAATATGAAGGGGGGGGGAGGGGTGGGGGGTTAATTCTTATATTAATTAAAACCGCCGGGTCTAAAATTGGATTGCTGTGAAATCTGCTCCCCCGCCCCCTCTAATAATCCCCCCGGGGGAGGGGGGACCCCGCTAAATTACAATTTTTTTCAGTCAATATTCCAGGAATTGCAGCAGCCGGAGCCATCAGAAGGCAATTACTCCTCCTTTATCGGGAGAGAGCGAGACGCCGAGCCGCCAAGAGATCCTGGATGGGGTTTGTGCGCTTGGGTGGGATTTAACCGCTTCGGCCCCCCGGGGGATTTGGCTGCCCGATGACCGGGGGGGGGGCGCTTTTTGCGATTCGGCGCTGCGTCGCTTTAACTGACAATTGCGCGGTCGTGCTACACTGTACCTGGATGGGGTTTGTGCGGTTGGGTGGGATTTACCTGCTTCAGCCCCCTGGGGGATTTGGCTGCCCGATGACCGGGGAGGGGCCACTTTTTGCGATTCGGCGCTGCGTCGCTTTAACTGACAATTGCGCGGTCGTGCTACACTGTACCTGGATGGGGTTTGTGCGGTTGGGTGGGATTTACCTGCTTCAGCCCCCTGGGGGATTTGGCTGCCCGATGACCGGGGGGGGGCGCTTTTTGCGATTCGGCGCTGCGTCGCTTTAACTGACAATTGCGCGGTCGTGCTACACTGTACCTGGATGGGGTTTGTGCGGTTGGGTGGGATTTAACCGCTTCAGCCCCCCGGGGGATTTGGCTGCCCGATGACCGGGGAGGGGCCACTTTTTGCGATTCGGCGCTGCGTCGCTTTAACTGACAATTGCGCGGTCGTGCTACACTGTTGTACCCAAACAATTTTTTTTATAATTTTGTTTCCACAAATAGAGATTTATTTTGGTGGTATTTGATCACCTCTGCGATTAATACCGAAAATTTTGAAAAAAAAAATACGTTTTTATTTTTTTCTGTTAATTTTTTTGTAAATAAGTAAGTTTTCTTCTTCGATTATGGGCACTGATATTGCGGCACTGATGGGCACCGATGAGGTGGCACTGATGGGCACCAATAGGGCGGCACTGATGGACACTGATAGGCGGCGCTGGTATGCGGCACTCATGGGCAGCACTTATGGGTGGCACTGATGGGCACTGATAGGTGGGCACTGGGCATTGATGGGCACTGATAGGTGGGCACTGATGGCATTGCTGGGCATCACTTGTTGATCCCATATTGTGCCAGTCAGTGCTCATGTTGCCAGTCATTGCCCATTTGTGGGCACTGATTGGCATCTTTTCTCTTTTTTTTTTATTATTGCCCCCTTCCCTGGTGGTCCAGTGTGGGCATCCAAGGGGGGGCTGCGCTGATAAACAATCAGCGTGAACCCCCCCTGTCAGGAGAGCCACCAAGCGGCTCTCCTCTACTTGTGTCTGTCAGAGGCGAGTTAGGAAGCGCCGATCAACGGCTCTTCCTGTTTACATTGTGGTCAGCCGTGATTGGACACAGCTGATCAGGTGGTAAAGAGCCTCCGCCGGAGATGGAGATCCAAGATCGGAGATGCAGGGTGTCAGACTGACACCCCCACATAACCTATCGCCGCGCTGCGCGCCCAAACGGGCGCGCGCCGGCATGAAATCCTGCAGGACGTCAATAGACGTCCAGTCAGTATTACAGAACCACTTCCCGGACGTGAATATACTATGGACCGGGCGGGAAGTGGTTAAAGATATTTTTTCCTCAGTTTAGGCCGATGCGTATTCTTCTACATATTTTTGGTAAAAAAAAAATCGCAATAAGCGTCTATTGATTGGTTTGCGTTTACAAAACAGAGGATCGTTTTATGTCATTTTAATTAATATTTTTTTTTACTAGTAATAGCGGCGATCTGCGATTTTTTTTTATCGGTACTGTGACATTATGGCGGACACATCAGACACTTCTGACGCTATTTTGGGAACATTGTAATTTATACAGCGATCAGTGCTATAAAAACGCACTGATTACTGTATAAATGTGACTGGCAGGGAAGGGGTTAACCACTAGGGGGCAAGGAAGGGGTTAAGTGTGTCCCAGGGAGTGATTCTAACGGTGTGGGGGCTGGGCGTACCGTGACGTGGCACTGATCGCAGCTCCCGACGACAGGGAGCAGACGATCAGCGTCCTGTCACTAGGCAGAACAGGGAGATGCCTTGTTTACCTGTACGTTGTTTTGCGTGCCCGTGGCATTCTGCCGACGTATATATATAAGCTAGGCAGTCGGTAATTCCCCGTACACACGAGCGGTTTTTCCCGTCGGAAAAAACTGCGATGAGAGCTTCCGGCCGCGAATTGCGACCGAGTGGACGCTCCACCGACAGGAAAACTGACAAAAACGACCGGCAAAAAAAGAGAACCGTCTCTCTCTTTTCCCGTCAGATTTCCCGACTGACGTTTTCCGGTTGCAAATCCCGACCGCATTTTTTAAGTGGATAAAAGTGAAGAAACTTTGAACTTGTTAGGAAATTTGACTACCCCAGGAAGAGTCAAGCCCTAGCACCGCCTCCCCCCCCTGCCCCCCCCGTGTGTGCATGTTGTAATATACACGGGTTATCATGCGCATGCGCATTGGCTCAGCTTCTCGATTTCTCACTATAATGGAGGATTAATTGCCCGCCTGTTCCCTCTCATCGGAAGCAGCGATCAGTGTCGTGTCACTAGTAGGCCAGCCCCCTCACACAGTTAGAATCACTCCCTAGGACACACTTAACCCCCTCCTCGCGCCCCCCCCCCTAGTGCTTAACCCCTTCCCTGCCAGTGTCATTTACACAGTAATCAGTGCATTTCTATTGCTCTGATCGCTGTATAAATGACAATGGTCGCAAATAGCGTCAAAAGAGTCCGATACGACAATATCGCAGTCACGATAAAAATCGCAGATAAGACGCCATTACTAGTAAAATAATAATAATAATAATAAAAATGCCATAAAACTACCCCCTATTTTTAAACGCTATAACTTTTGCGCAAACCAACCGATAAACGCTTATTGCGATTTTTTTTTAAGAAGAATACGTATCGCCCTAAAATATTGCTTTTTTTTAAAAAAATTGTCGCTCTATTTTTGTTTATAGCGCAAAAAATAAAAACCGCAGAGGCGATCCAATACCACCAAAAGAAAGCGCTATTGGTGGGGGAAAAAAAGGACGCCAATTTTGTTTGGGAGCCGCGTCGCACGACCGCGCAATTGTCAGTTAAAGCGACGCAGCGCCGAATCGCAAAAAGGGGCCCCCTGGTCATTGGGCAGCCAAATGGTCCGGGGGTGAAGTGGTTAAGTAGTAGTAGTAGCGCGTCTTTGTAGTAAATCAGCTCCGTCTCTACAGGAGCCAATGAGAAGGCCGGTTTTCCCGGTGGAGACGCCCGGAGAGGAACGCGCTGCGCTGGAATGGCGGCGGACGGGAATTTCTCCCGATTGTTACAGTGTGTATTTATATCTGCTGGAAAGTCGCGCAGCTTTGGAGGGGAACAGCGGGACGGAGACGCGGACTTATTCTCCCGGCGGCGTCCATGGCGAGAGATAAACGAAGGTGAAATCAATACTCGCCGCTCCCCCTGAAAACATTCATATTTGAATTATTAATAGCAACAGATGAAGGAAATAAAATTAACCGACAGATAAGCCCCGGGGCCTAAAATAAGTGACACTGATGGAGACGCAATCTGATCAGAAATGATAGCGAGAATGACAGCGACTCAGACGTCTGCGTGTCCTAGGAAAGGGGGGAGGGGCAACATTAGTGAGATTGGAGCTCGGGATTCTTCCGTCACCTTCCATGACCCGCCAGTAAGTCTATAGTCATACAATAAATGATGGAAATACATTAGAGTGTAAGCTCCTCTGTACAGAGACTGATGTGACTGTGGGGGGAGGGGACATTAGAGTGTAAGCTCCTCTGTACAGAGACTGATGTGACTGTGGGGGAGGGGACATTAGAGTGTAAGCTCCTCTGTACAGAGACTGATGTGACTGTGGGGGGAGGGGACATTAGAGTGTAAGCTCCTCTGTACAGAGACTGATGTGACTGTGGGGGGAGGGGACATTAGAGTGTAAGCTCCTCTGTACAGAGACTGATGTGACTGTGGGGGAGGGGACATTAGAGTGTAAGCTCCTCTGTACAGAGACTGATGTGACTGTGGGGGGGAGGGGACATTAGAGTGTAAGCTCCTCTGTACAGAGACTGATGTGACTGTGGGGGGAGGGGAGCATTAGAGTGTAAGCTCCTCTGTACAGAGACTGATGTGACTGTGAGGGGGAGGGGACATTAGAGTGTAAGCTCCTCTGTACAGAGACTGATGTGACTGTGGGGGACGGGACATTAGAGTGTAAGCTCCTCTATACAGAGAATGATGTGACTGTGGGGGAGGGGACATTAGAGTGTAAGCTCCTCTGTACAGAGACTGATGTGACTGTGGGGGGGAGGGGACATTAGAGTGTAAGCTCCTCTGTACAGAGACTGATGTGACTGTGGGGGGAGGGGAGCATTAGAGTGTAAGCTCCTCTGGTACAGAGACTGATGTGACTGTGGGGGAGGGGACATTAGAGTGTAAGCTCCTCTGTACAGAGACTGATGTGACTGTGGGGGGGAGGGGACATTAGAGTGTAAGCTCCTCTGTACAGAGACTGATGTGACTGTGGGGGGAGGGGACATTAGAGTGTAAGCTCCTCTGTACAGAGACTGATGTGACTGTGGGGGGGAGGGGACATTAGAGTGTAAGCTCCTCTGTACAGAGACTGATGTGACTGTGGGGGGAGGGGAGCATTAGAGTGTAAGCTCCTCTGGTACAGAGACTGATGTGACTGTGGGGGAGGGGACATTAGAGTGTAAGCTCCTCTGTACAGAGACTGATGTGACTGTGGGGGGAGGGGAGCATTAGAGTGTAAGCTCCTCTGGTACAGAGACTGATGTGACTGTGGGGGAGGGGACATTAGAGTGTAAGCTCCTCTGTACAGAGACTGATGTGACTGTGGGGGGAGGGGACATTAGAGTGTAAGCTCCTCTGTACAGAGACTGATGTGACTGTGGGGGGAGGGGAGCATTAGAGTGTAAGCTCCTCTGTACAGAGACTGATGTGACTGTGGGGGGAGGGGAGCATTAGAGTGTAAGCTCCTCTGTACAGAGACTGATGTGACTGTCTCAGTGATCTCTGTACAGAACTGCGGTATATGTCAGAGCTATATAAATGTATAATAATAATAATAGTCCCTGGGGACCATCGGGCCCCTTATAGGTGTAATGCAAAAAAAAAAAAAAAACAAGAAGGGGGCCAGCCGGGCCCCTGGGGACCATCGGGCCCCTTACAGGTGTAATGCCTGTACCCCCCTGATGGCGGCCCTGCCTGACATTCCTCCACCCCTTTGTCCAGGCCCCCACCCCCCACCCCCGGCCCACCGCCTGTCTTTCTAAAGACCCCGAATCTTGCCAACCTCACACAGAATGTCATGCACCACCATATTGACAGGAAGGATTTTTTATTTCCGAATGTAAACCTGACACCATGCCAGGGCCGATCCTAGGGTCACAGGCGCCTGGGTGCAGAAATATTTCTGGCGCCCCCACAAAGGGGGCGTGGTCATCTTACCAACTCCTCCCCTTTACAAATGTTTCTATGGCAATGACTCAAACACAGAGATGCTCCTCTAAGAAGTATTTGTTGCCCTGGGATCCTCTCATGATCTTTTATCAATAAAGAAAGTACTGGAAGAGCGTACACTAATGAGACCTGGAGGGGAACCTCTCTGATACTGTTAGAAAGTGCCCCAAAACATAGTACAGGAGATGGTCAGACTGTAGACATGATACAAGCAATGGTCAGAGACTGCAATCATAGTACAGGAGATGGTCAGAGAGTGTAGACATATTACAGGAGACAGTCAGGGACTGGAGAAATAATACAGGAGACAGTCAGAGACTGCAGATATAATACAGGAGATGGTCAGAGACTGCAGATATAATACAGGAGATGGTCAGAGACTGCAGTTCCTATTGACATAAGTAGATAATGGCCGATCGGCTCTCACCTGACCAACAACAACAGTTCCTCTGATCAGGAGTCAGCTCACTCTGAATTGCCCATGGATACTCCACTGGGTAGAGCCCAGATCTGTATCGTGGCAATGACTCCATTCCTTTCTCCGCCAGGGATGGCACTAGGCTGTGTGGCTTTCCATCTGGTGGCGCACGGCAGCGGGGTTCTCTCTCAGCACTGTCCTCTCCCTCTGGAGTCCTGGGTGCACTTCCCTGAAAGCTTTCCTGGGGTCCTGGCTTTCTCTCTCTCTCTGCCATTCAGTACAGACTCCCCCAGGACAACCCCCCATTAGTACAGACCCACCCAGGACAACCCCCCATTAGTACAGACCCAGCCGAGGACAACCCCCCATTAGTACAGACCCAGCCGAGGACAACCCCCCATTAGTACAGACCCACCCGAGGACAACCCCCCCATTAGTACATACCCCCCCAGGACAACCCCCCCATTAGTACAGACCCACCCAGGACAACCCCCCATTAGTACAGACCCACCTAGGACAACCCCCCATTAGTACAGACTCCCCCAGGACAACCCCCTTAAGTACAGACCCACCTAGGACAACCCCCCATTAGTACAGACTCCCCCAGGATAACCCCCCATTAGTACAGACCCACCCAGGACAACCCCCCATTAGTACAGACCCACCCAGGACAACCCCCCATTAGTACAGACCCACCTAGGACAACCCCCCATTAGTACAGACTCCCCCAGGACAACCCCCTTAAGTACAGACCCACCCAGGACAACCCCCCATTAGTACAGACCCACCTAGGACAACCCCCCATTAGTACATACCCCCCAGGACAACCCCCCATTAGTACAGACTCCCCAGGACAACCCCCTTAAGTACAGACCCACCCAGGAAAAACCCGCCATTAGTACAGACTCCCCCAGGACAACCCCCCATTAGTACATACCCCCCAGGACAACCCCCCATTAGTACAGACCCACCCAGGACAACCCCCCATTAGTACAGACCCACCTAGGACAACCCCCCATTAGTACAGACTCCCCCAGGACAACCCCCTTAAGTACAGACCCACCTAGGACAACCCCCCATTAGTACAGACTCCCCCAGGATAACCCCCCATTAGTACAGACCCACCCAGGACAACCCCCATTAGTACAGACCCACCCAGGACAACCCCCCATTAGTACAGACCCACCTAGGACACCCACCCCCCATTAGTACAGACTCCCCCAGGACAACCCCCTTAAGTACAGACCCACCCAGGACAACCCCCCATTAGTACAGACCCACCTAGGACAACCCCCCATTAGTACATACCCCCCAGGACAACCCCCCCATTAGTACAGACTCCCCCAGGACAACCCCCTTAAGTACAGACCCACCCAGACAACCCCCCCATTAGTACAGACTCCCCCAGACCCCCATTAGTACAGACCCCCCAAGACAACCCCCCATTAGTACAGACCACCCAGGACAACCCCCCATTAGTACAGACCCACCTAGGACAACCCCCCATTAGTACAGACTCCCCCAGGACAACCCCCTTAAGTACAGACCCACCCAGGACAACCCCCCATTAGTACAGACCCCCCCAGGACAACTCCCCATTAGTACAGACCCCCCCAGGACAACCCCCCATTAGTACAGACTCCCCCAGGACAACCCCCCATTAGTACAGACTCCCCCAGGACAACCCCCCATTAGTACAGACCCACCCAGGACAACCCCCCATTAGTACAGACTCCCCCAGGATAACCCCCCATTAGTACAGACCCACCAAGGACAACCCCCCATTAGTACAGACCCACCCAGGACAACCCCCCATTAGTACAGACCCCCCCAGGACAACTCCCCATTAGTACAGACCCCCCCAGGACAACCCCCCATTAGTACATGGCAGGCTGTGGCAGAGGCGCTCAATCTCAGCTGGATCAGGCGGCAGCGCAGCTGTATTAGTGTCTGTTGTGTATGCTCTGCTCGGCGCTCGCTCCCCCACGCTGTCTGAAGATGGCAGTGGCAGAGGTCACGGTGGGTGGAGCCGAGCGGCCGTGTGACGTCACGTCGTCACACCCCGCTCGGGTCTCTGATTGCTTCGGCGGCTCGGCGGCTCGGATTAAAAAAAAAATAAATACATTTTGGCGGCTCGCTCGGCGCCTCGCGGATGACAGCGCTGGGTGCGGGGCACCCACTGCACCCCGTGTAGGATCGGCCCTGCACCATGCATTCCATGTGAAGAAACGGACTACTAAGCTAACAAGAAAAAATGTCTCAAAATCAAAATCCTGATGTGTCTGAAAGGCCCCGTACGACCACTCCGCATAACTCAAGCGGGAAAATAAAGGGATACCCAGAGCCCCATCCACCCGCTTGTAGACTTTTATATTGAAGGGGCACTAAAGCGGGAAGTGGTCCATTGTATCCTCCACCCCACCACCCTCCACTCTTGGACAACCACGGATGCTTCAGGTTGCCCTTTATATAGAGTCTGCCATGAAACCAGCGCCAGGCCAAATCCCGAAAATGTAAAGCAATTCTCTCTAAGACTGAGCAAACGCAGACCCTGCCTCATAACAGGGCTTGGCCAATCCCTCAAGGCCAGTGGCTCGCTAAAGGCAGATCCGACAACCCTCCTCTCCAGGTCCTTCCTAGAATGTGGGGCTTCAAGCAAGCTTTGCTGTAGACTTCTAGGGAGGCTTTAACCACTTAGCAACCACCTGCCGAAAAATAACGGCGGCAAGGTGGTTGCTTAACTCTGGGATCACGTTATATAACGTGATTCCAGAGTCACGCTCCCGCGCGCCCCCTGGACCTCGGGTCACGGATCACGGTAAATCGCCGCTGATAGCGGCGGTTTACCACGTGATCACGCCGTCCAATGACGGCGCGATCAGATGTAAACAGACCGGCGTCATTTGATGACGCCAGTTCCTCCCTCCTCTCTCTGTACCGATCGGTACAGTGTGAGAGGAGAGGGGAGGGAGCAGATGGCAGCGCCAGTGCTGCGGGCTGGATCTGTGACAAATGTAGTCACAGATCCATCCATCCATCCTTCCCTGCTCAGCCATCCCCGCTGCACATACTCTGCAATGCAACACTCTGGGCAACACTCTGGGGGGGCAACTCTGCACTCTGGCATACTCCGGGGCATACTCTGCAATACTCTGGCATACTCTGCATACTCTGGGCATACTCTGCAATACTCTGGGCATACTCTGCAATACTCTGGGCATACTCCGCAATACTCTGGGCATACTCTGGGCATACTCTGCAATACTCTGGGCATACTCCGCAATACTGTGGGCATACTCTGCAATACTCTGGGCATACTCTGCAATACTCTGGGCATACTCCGCAATACTCTGGGCATACTCTGCAATACTCTGGGCATACTCCGCAATACTCTGGGCATACTCTGCAATACTCTAGGCATACTCTGCAATACTGTGGGCATACTCCGCAATACTCTGGGCATACTCTGGGCATACTCTGGGCATACTCCGCAATACTCTGGGCATACTCCGCAATACTCTGGGCATACTCTGGGCATACTCCGCAATACTCTGGGCATACTCTGCAATACTCTGGGCATACTCCGCAATACTCTGGGCATACTCTGCAATACTCTGGGCATACTCCGCAATACTCTGGGCATACTCTGCAATACTCTGGGCATACTCTGGGCATACTCCGCAATACTCTGGGCATACTCCGCAATACTCTGGGCATACTCTGGGCATACTCCGCAATACTCTGGGCATACTCTGCAATACTCTGGGCATACTCTGCAATACTCTGGGCATACTCCGCAATACTGTGGGCATACTCTGCAATACTCTGGGCATACTCCGCAATACTCTGGGCATACTCTGCAATACTCTGGGCATACTCTGCAATACTGTGGGCATACTCTGCAATACTCTGGGCATACTCCGCAATACTCTGCAATACTCTGGGCATACTCTGCAATACTCTGGGCATACTCTGCAATACTCTGGGCATACTCTGCAATACTCTGGGCATACTCCGCAATACTCTGCAATACTCTGGGCATACTCTGCAATACTCTGGGCATACTCTGCAATACTCTGGGCATACTCTGCAATACTCTGGGCATACTCTGCAATACTCTGGGCATACTCCGCAATACTCTGGGCATACTCTGCAATACTCTGGGCATACTCCGCAATACTCTGGGCATACAGCGCCCCTGTCCCCGTGAGCTCGCATGCAGAAGCGAACGCATACGCAAGTCCCGCCCCCATATGAAAACGGTGTTCAAACCACACATGTGAGGTATCGCTGCGAACGTTAGAGCGAGAGCAATAATTTTGGCCCTAGACCTCTTCTCCAACTAAAATGATGTAACCAGTAAAAATATTTAAAGCGTCACCTATGGGGATTTTTAAGTCACAAAGTTTGGCGCCATTCCATGTGGCCACGCTGTGTAAAAGTCCCACACATGGGGTATCGCCATACTCGGGAGGAATAGCAGAATGTGTTTTGGGGTGTAATTTGTGGTATGCATATGCTGTGTGTGAGAAATAACCCGCTAATATGAAAATTTTGTGGAAAGAAAATAAAAATGAAAAAAATCTTGATTTTGCAAGGAATTGTGGGAAAAATTACAACTTCAAAAAACTCACAATGCCTCTTTCTAAATACCTTGGAATGTCTTCTTTCCAAAAAGGGGTCATTTGGGGGGTATTTGTACTTTTCTGGCATGTTAGGGTCTCAAGAAATGAGAGAGGCTGTCAGTACATCAGATGTGATCAAATTGATCAATTTTCAGTAATTGGTACCATAGCTTTTAGACCCTATAACTTTCACCCAGACTAAATAATATCTAAATTTTTTTTGGTTTTGTTACCAAAGATATGTAGCAGTATACATTTTAGGCCAAGTTTATGAAGAAAAATTACTTTTCTGCAAAATGTTATAATAGAAATGAAGAAAAATTCATTTTTTTACAAAATTTTCGTTCTTTTTTCATTTATAGTGAAAAAAATAAAAACCGCAGAGGTGATAAAATACCACCAAAAGAAAGCTCTATTTGTGGGAAAAAAAGGACACAAATTTCATTTGGTTATAGTGTTGTATGACTGAGTTATTGTCATTCAAAATGTGAGAGCACCGAAAGCTGAAAATTGGTCTGGTTATTAAGTGGGTTTAAGTGCCCGGTAGTCAAGTGGTTAAAGATGCTTTGAAGCACAACTAAAGCAACATGGGGTATCATTTTTGAAGCAAAGCCGAAGCAAAAGCAAGGTGTAAGCAGGACTGTAAGCTATCTATTGTATTAAAGCGGAGTTCCACCCAAAATTGGAACTTCCGCTTAACCCACTCCTCACCCACTTACATGCCACTTACATGCCACAGTTGGCGTGTAATTTTTTTTAGGGGGGGGGGGCTTCAGGAGGAGTGGGACTTCCTGTCCCACTTTCTCCTTTCCGCCGAGGGGCTGGTTAGGCGATTAGCTTAATCGCCTATCTTCAGCCCCTCCCTGTAGGCGATCGCATGGGACACGTGACAGGTCCTAGGCAATCGCCTGTCCAATCAGACGTCGCAGCGCCGGGCCGCGCCGTGCGCATGCGCAGTGCCGCTCGCGCATGCGCAGTGGGTGCCCGGCCGTGAAGCCGAAAGCTGTCACGGCCGGGTGCCCACAATAACAATGAAGACCCCGGCCCGGGGAGGGGGGAGAGGAGCGGAGCCCCGGCCGGCGCGTCGCGGGAACGCTGGAGCAGGTAAGTGAATGTTTATTAAAAGCCGCAAGATACACTTTTTGTAGCTGCTGACTTTTAATAAACATAAAAATTGGCTGGAACACCCCTTTAAGTGATAGGAGCTTTGAGAGAGCTTTACCAAAGCTTGTCCGAAGCCTTGTTTTGAAGCAACGTGTAAACTAGCCGTTAATGTGTGTTGAAGCCAAAGTATAAATGAGCCCTAAAAGACTTAAAACGTCACCTATTAATAATTTGGGGTACCGTTTTTTTTTCCGCCAATTCGCAGGTGCCGCATCTTTTTACTTCACACAACCTCAACTTTATTTTACACCAAAAAAAAAAAATTGGGGATTAAATTGTGTGCAATGAAAATCATTTTAGTGTATTATTTCCTGAAAATATAGACAGTCGTACATTTATCACGCAGAAATAAAATTGTAACTATTATCCTTTTATTTTGCGTTTTTAGAAACTTTATACTCTTTGGGGGTTTTTAAGTCATTTTATAGCCAAAAGTGCAGATTTAACATGAAAAATGAAAAACTTGCTGCAGGTGGGAGGCGGTTTCGGCTCCTCGGTCTCGCTGCTTCGCTATGAGAGACACAGAAATAACATTGTGTCAGTTTTACTGAATATATTTATCTTTCACACTCGTTAATGTCTTCTATACGTCTCCATATCTCCGCAGACTCACGCTCTCTATCTCCTCGTATAATGTGCGGTCTGCGTCTCATGCGGTCGATGCGTTTGACAAGCGTTAGGCAGCTGTCACATCACCGCATTTTCTAAAAATAATCTTTAAATGAAGTTTAATTAAAATGTGGAATTGTAAGATCCGTGGAAGTGTGCCGCCGCGTCACATGGCCCCTCGCCGCTGCATCCAGGAATTGTATTCCTTTATAGGGTGTGTACACGTTGTTGTTTTGTTTAAAATAATTAAATTCCTTTTATTAAAAACAAAGGGCCAGATTCAGATACACTGAATATTGCGCTGCGTAATCGAAATACTCTACGCCGCCGTATTTCACCAGGCTCTACATCGAATTCTGGTCGATTTTTGCCCGTACGCTACGGCGGCGTAGTCTATTTCTCGCCGCGTAATCGAAATACGCGATTAGGGGGCGTGAAGCATTTAAATTAGGCACGTTCCCGCGGCGATCGAACTGCGCATGCTCCGTTCAGAAATTTCCCGCCGTGCATTGCGCGAAATCACGTCGTTACGTCATTCGTTGTTTGAGCAGCGTCGTTTACGGACATTCCTATTCCCGGACGTTTTACGTCAAAAATAATAAAAGACGTCGGAAAACGTAGAAATTCGACGCGGGAACGGTTGACAGCTTCAACGGAATTCCGACGGAAAATTCCACCGGATTTTATCCCATCGGAAATTCCGATCGTGTGTACGGGGCATTTTCCTTGATTTAGGTGTAAATCACAAGACCGGCCAAACAGAGTTACAAATATCTGGAAAGCCTAAGCAGTTTATTTCCGCTGATTAGATCCCGCGGGTTGCGCTTTATTTCAACCTTCTCCTCGAAATTTCCATCTCATCCGACTCCTCGCTTAGAGCCGCGGATATCAACCTTAATTCTCAGGAAGACGCGCGTGCGCGGGGCAGCAAGCAAATCCATCGCCTATGGGAATCCTGCAGATTGAATGGCGCGGCCTCCAGGGACACGCCGCCACCACTTCACTGGATCTTATCTCCGCGTCCAGAAACCGCCAGGGGAAACAAACGCGCGGTTGCCCCGGGAGACCAAGGCGCGACGAGAAAGTTAATTCCATCGCCAAGCGCAAGTGCAGCCGAGAGATGGTGTCTCTGTGAAATTGCTGCGGGGGGGGGGGGGGGGGGGGGCGTCGGTTCCCAACTGTGACATTTTCCGCGATGAAAAAAAATGGCGGCATTATGGGATTACAAGTTTTCAGAAGATGTTTGCGTCTGCTCTGAGCTGATAACTGTGAAAGTCCCGTCACCGCCGGTCCCCCCCCCGCGCCGGGGTAAAGATGGATTCATCCCGCGGCAGAGAAAGGAAAACGCCATTTACCTTTATGATTCTTCAGAAGTCGAATTTCACCTCCGGCGCCGTTTGATTGGCAATGAAAGAGACTTCAAGGGCGGCATGCAGGTTTACTCGGCTTTATAGAAAACCGCGGCGTGCCGTACAGACGCATCGGGGAGGCAGGGATGGCCGTTGTTCTGCGGGAGAAACGCGATTGGCGACGGACGCGGGGGATGAGCGGAGGGGTCTGGTCAGGGGCTGAATGAAAAATGTCGCCATTGTTAAATGTTTTTACAGAAACTCACAATTTTTGAGCTGCTTGTGTGATTTGATTGAAAATAATAATAATAATAATATGCCTTGTGACTTACAACAAAGTTCCAATGTACAGTCTGATCGCTGGAGGAGGGGAGACTGAGGAAATACTTCCACAGCACAGCGGCAGGGATCGGTGGGCACACAGCAGTGGGGTTTGGTGGGCACACAGCAGTGGGGATAGGGGGCACACAGTGACGGAGATCGGTGGGCACACAGCAGTCAGGATCGGTGGGCACACAGCAGTGGGGATCGGGGGCACACAGCAGTGGGGATCGGTGGGCACACAGCAGTGGGGATCGCTGGGCACACAGCAGTGGGGATTGGGGGCACACAATGGCGGGGATCGGTGGGCACACAGCAGTGGGGATTGGTGGGCACACAGCAGTGGGGATCGGTGGGCACACAGCAGTCAGGATCGGGGGCACACAGCAGTGGGGATCGGGGGCACACAGCAGTGGGGATCGGGGGCACACAGCAGTGGGGATCGGGGGCACACAGCAGTGGGGATCGGTGGGCACACAGCAGTGGGGATCGGTGGGCACACAGCAGTGGGGATTGGGGGCACACAGTGGCGTTGATCGGTGAGCACACAGCAGTCAGGATCGGGGGCACACAGCAGTGGGGATCGGGGGCACACAGCAGTGGGGATTGGGGGCACACAGTGGCGGGGATCGGTGGGCACACAACAGTCGTGATTGGGGGCACACAGCAGTGGGGATTGGGGGCACACAGTGGTGGGGATCGGGGGCACACAGCAGTGGGGATTGGGGGCACACAGTGGCCGGGATCGGTGGGCACACAGCAGTGGGGATTGGGGGCACACAGTGGCATTGATCGGTGAGCACACAGCAGTGGGGATCGGGGGCACACAGCAGTGGGGATTGGGGGCACACAGTGGCCGAGATTGGTGGGCACACAGCAGTGGGGTTCGGGGGCACACAGTGGTGGGGATCGGGGGCACACAGCAGTGGGGATTGGGGGCACACAGTGGTGGGGATCGGGGGCACACAGCAGTGGGGATCGGTGGGCACACAGCAGTGGGGATCGGTGGGCACACAGCAGTGGGGATTGGGGGCACACAGTGGCATTGATCGGTGAGCACACAGCAGTCGGCACACAGATCGTGATTGGGGGCACACAGCAGTGGGGGCACACAGCGTGATTGGGGCACACAGCAGTGGGGATTGGGGGCACACAGCAGTGGGGATCGGGGGCACACAGCAGTGGGGATCGGGGGCACACAGTGGCCGGGATCGGTGGGCACACAGCAGTGGGGATTGGGGGCACACAGTGGCGGGGATCGGTGGGCACACAGCAGTGGGGATTGGGGGCACACAGTGGCCGGGATCGGTGGGCACACAGCAGTGGGGTTCGGGGGCACACAGTGGTGGGGATCGGGGGCACACAGCGGCATTTTTTTTTATGAAATGTTACGGGAGATGAAGACATAACATTTTTCTCCTAAAAGTTGCCTTACCAAACAGCAAAGACGAAATATCTGGGCGGGGCTCCGTCCTCATGAAGAGCTCCATTACTCTTCATCGTCATCGTCTGAAAATTCTCTTTGAGGTGAATGGCCGGTATCATTTTCTCCCCGAGGATATTAGGAAAAATGAAAAAAAAAAATAATGAATTTCTTTGGTTGAGCGATTACCGTCTGTTTTTTACCAGGAAGTTGGGGGCAGAAGTGTAACCGGAGTGGTGCCACGTTACTGCGCCAACTGAAGAATTAATATTGTGGTCACCACAGTCCGGCTCCCGTGTCCTGCCAGGTCCAGCCGCCTCGGACTATCAACCTATCATTGTTGATGAAGCGACTTCTGGTAAAAAAAACAGTCTTCGGCTGTGGCTCTGCCCAATTTTTGGGAAATTTGCGAAACCTTCAAAATTTTGAATTTTTGAAGTCCTGATGAAGCCACTGAGAGTCTGAGCGCGGCTCCAAAATGCAAGACTGTGATGAATGATTTGGGAAAGCTCCTGGCAGCCCAAGCTGTCCAGAGAATGGAAGGGAGGGACCTGGTGGCATTAGAAGGCAAGTTAAGGAGGCTAAGGCAACCTGACCCACCATAAATAACTTTGGATTTGTCCAAATTCCGACCATCAAGAACGCGGTGACGTTACAACACTACGACGAGCCGAGCATGCGTCGACTTGATTCCCGAGCATGCGCGGTTTTTGGTGCGTCGGAATTCCATACAGACGATCAGAACTTTTCTTGTCGGAAAATTTGAGAACCAGCTGTCAGCTGTCAAATTTTTCTTGGTGGAAATTCCGACAGAAAAATTCCGATGGGGCCTACACACGGTTCGGGATCGGGTGTACCCAGCATAAAAAAGAAAAAGAAAAGGGCAGTCTCTTGCCATACCCCCCCAGTGACGTGGATCACAAAGAATGAATACCTCACATTTTATTGGGCAGGGCCGCCATTGGGAATGATGGGGCCCCTTAGCTTTAGGTATGGGCCCCCTGGAGCAGAGAACCGGGGGGCCCATAAGGTGCTGCCACCTCAAATTGAGAAGCGGGGGGCTGCCGCAATTTGAGAAGCGGGGGGCTGCCGCAATTTGAGAAGCGGGGGTGCCACCACAAATTGAGAAAATTGAGAGGTGGGGGGGGGGGGGGGGGGGGTTTTGGGTGCTGACGACAAAAATAATAATAAAAAAATATATAAAAAATCAAAAGAAATATATATTAAAAAAAAGGGGGCTAGCCATTCAGGGTCCTGGGGACCCCTTGGCCGTTTAATAACAATAAAAAATATAAAAAAATAATAATAAAAAAAAAATATAAAAAATAAAATTTATATATAAAAAAAAGGGGGGTTGCCATTCGGGCCCTGGGGACCTCTGGGCCCTTTAATAATAAAAAATAAATAAAAATATATAAAAAAATGTATACAAAAAAAGGGGGTTTCCATCTGGGGACCTCTGGGCCCTTTAATAATAAAAAAATAAATAAAAAAATATATATAAAAAAATGTATATAAAAAGGGGGTTTCCATCTGGGGACCTCCCGGCCCCTGGGGACCTCTGGGCCCTTTATTAATAAAAAATTAAATAAAAAAATAAATAAAAAAATATATATAAAAAAATGTATATAAAAAAAGGGGGTTTCCATCTGGGGACCTCCCGGCCCCTGGGGACCTCTGGGCCCTTTATTAATAAAAAATTAAATAAAAAAATAAATAAAAAAATATATATAAAAAAATGTATATAAAAAGGGGGTTTCCATCTGGGGACCTCCCGGCCCCTGGGGACCTCTGTGCCCTTTATTAATAAAAAATTAAATAAAAAAATAAATAAAAAAAAATATATAAAAAAATGTATATATAAAAAGGGGGTTTCCATCTGGGGACCTCTGGGCCCTTTAATAATAAAAAAATAAATAAAAATATATATATAAAAAAATGTATATAAAAAGGGGGTTTCCATCTGGGGACCTCCCGGCCCCTGGGGACCTCTGGGCCCTTTATTAATAAAAAATTAAATAAAAAAAATAAATAAAAAAATATATATAAAAAAATGTATATAAAAAAAGGGGGTTTCCATCTGAGGACCTCCCAGCCCCTGGGGACCTCTGGGCCCTTTATTAATAAAAAATTAAATAAAAAAATAAATAAAAAAAAATATATAAAAAAACGTATATATAAAAAGGGGGTTTCCATCTGGGGACCTCTGGGCCCTTTAATAAAAACAAAACAAAAATATATAAAACAAAAAAGAGGGGGTTGCCATCCGAGGCCCTGGAGACCTCCGGGGCCCTTACAGGTGTACTGCCTGTACCCCCCTGGTGGCGGCCCTGTTCTTGGGTAATCCTGTAAGTGTTTCTTTCGCTGCTACTTTATATTTATGGGAACTCGGGAGGTAAATCGCTCTCTCTCTCTCCCCAGGAGAACCAATTCCCAATCTCACCGGGGAAATTTACCTTTCACTCCAAAATTATAATAGTGAGAGGAATAATATATAAAGAGCTTTAGGTGTTCTTCAAAAATCTATCAAGTGCCAAAAGGCTAAAATCAATACATACGCAACAAAGGTATACAGTATATAAAAATAAAAAAAACATAAAAAAATATTATTTAAAATAAAAATTGCAATAATTTAGAAGGTAAGTATAGCGGCTTGTACAGCGACTCCTCCTGGGCACAGCAAGCATTTAACCCTTGCAGAGCTGGGATTGGGGGGAGGGGATGGTCTCATTTTCCTGAAGTTGGGCTTTGCCGATCAGTATAACCATTACTGATCGGCAACGCCCAACTCCAGGAAAATGAGACCATCCCCTCCCCCCAATCCCAGCTCTGCAAGGGTTAAATGCTTGCTGTGCCCAGGAGGAGTCGCTGTGCAACCCGCTTTACTTACCTTACACCCCGTCCATCACGATCGATCTCTACGATCGCCCCGAAGCCCCATGCCGAATGTACTGGTAACATATAAAAGGATAAGATTGCATTTAATAAATAAATAAAGAACACGTCAGGCCTCAAAATTACATTCGCCTCTAAAATCTACAAAAAATGTAAATTGATACTTTTTACAGATCATCACTTTATGATTTCCGGTGAATTCTGTCCCTAGAATTAGCGCTGTCACTCCCCCGCTCTGATGGTACCTCTCATGTACAATTCGTGGTCGGTACACGCGCTCGGCCCGCCCTACGCAAGGGTAAGTATTTGGGGGGGGGGGGATGGGGGTGGGGGTGCTTTAAGAAAAAATGTTGTTACTTGTAATTTTTATCCCGAAGCTTTTCTCTGCCTGTAAAAAAAAAAAACAATCCGGTCTCATGGCGGCTCCAGTGACTGATTTAAGGGGGGGGGGGGGCGGGTTCCAATCAGTGTTACCATCCCCCTCTGCCACCAACACCCCCTGCCTCCATCCCCCTCTGCCACCAACACCCTCTGCCTCCACCCCCCTCTGCCACCAACACCCCCTGCCTCCATCCCCCTCTGCCACCAACACCCCCTGTCTCCATCCCCCTCTGCCACCAACACCCCCTGCCTCCATCCCCCTCTGCCACCAACACCCCCTGCCTCCACCCCCCTCTGCCACCAACACACCCCCTGCCTCCATCCCCCTCTGCCACCAACACCCCCTGCCTCCATCCCCCAGTGCTGGAGGTCCTTACCCTTGTCACCTTTTTTTATCTTGGTGTCAGATGTTATTAATATTGACAACAGAGGAACTAGCCAGAGAAATTACATTTACGGGGTTATTTAGTAAAGCTGGAAAGTAGGGTTGTCCCGATACCACTTTTTTAGGACCGAGTACAAAGTACCGATACTTTTTTTCAAGTAGTCACCGATACCGAATACCGATACTTTTTTTTTAATGTGTCCCCAAATGCAGCCATGTCCCCCCACATATATTGCAGCCATGTCCCCCCACATATATTGCAGCCATGTCCCCCACATATTGCAGCCATGTCCCCCCACATATATTGCAGCCATGTCCCCCACAAATGCAGCCATGTCCCCCACATATGCAGCCATGTCCCCCACATATGCAGCCGCCGAAAGCCGCCGCCGCACGGAGAACATCACAGCATTCATTTGAATAGCTGTTTTCCCCGCGCGTATAGACACCCCCCCCTTGCTCGGGATTGGACAGATCACGATCACCCATCCAATCCCGAGCAAGGGGGAGTGTCTATACGCAGCGGGAACACTACAGCTATTCAAATGAAAGCTGTGATGTTCCCGCACGCCGTTTAACCCATGCGGCGGCGGCTTTTGATGCGGCGGCCCTCGATGCGGCGGCGGCAGCCGCAGCGGCGGGGGGGGGGGGAGTATTCTATTTAGGCATTGGGGGTAGTTGCGGGAGTACAAGTACTCCTGCAAATACTCAGTATTGTTCCAGTACCAGTATCGGTATCGGGACAACCCTACTGGAAAGTGTAAAATCTGCATAGAAACCAATCAGCTTCCAGGTCTTATTTCCAAAGCTTCATTGAACAAGTTGAGGTTAGAAGCTGATTGGCCGCCATGCAGAGCTGCACCAGATTCTGAGTGTTCCAGTAAATCTGATCCTTAGTGCTTTGGAGAGAGACACGTAAGCACTATGGAAATGCTGTATGACATTTGTTCGGATTTCATGCCTGAGGTTTACAACCACGTTAATCATTTTCCTGCAGTTGGGTTTAAATAAAACATTTTTTTATGGAGATCGGAGACGAAGGAAAAGGACGACTGAGGGGGGAGGAGAGAGATTTGGTTCCAACAATTCCCCTCGGCGATTTTTTAAACAGATGTCACTAAATTAATTTCTGGGACCCGACGGACTTTATTAAGTGATGTCCTCCGATCCTCCGATCCTCCGATCCGTATAAAACATTGATACAATTCTCCAAAGATTCTTACATTCCAGAATGAGAACCAATTGATACTTTACTATCATCAGATTATATACTCGTATACAGGGTCAGGGGGGTACAGGTAGTACACCTGTAAGGGCCCCCGGAGGGTAACCCCCCCCCACTTTTTTTATTTATTTTTTTATTTAAAAATATATTATATAAAATTATATATATATTTTTATATATTTTTTATTTTTATTAAAGAGCCCCAGGTCCCCGGGGCCCAGGATGGCAACCCCGCCCCCCTTTTTTTTATAATTTTTTTATATATTTATTTTTTATTTTTATTAAAGGGCCCAGAGGCCCCAGGGGCCCGGATATCTACCCCCCTTTTTCTATTTTTTATTTTATTTAAAAATAAAAATGATATATATTTGTTTATATATTTTATATTTTTTTCTTTTTATTAAAGGGCCCCAGGTCCCCAGGGCCCAGGATGGCAACCCCGCCCCCCTTTTTTTTATAATTTTTTTATATATTTATTTTTTATTTTTATTAAAGGGCCCAGAGGCCCCAGGGGCCCGGATGGCTACCCCCCTTTTTCTATTTTTTATTTTATTTAAAAATAAAAATGATATATATTTGTTTATATATTTTATATTTTTTTCTTTTTATTAAAGGGCCCAGAGGTCCCCAGGGCCCAGGATGACAACCCCCCCCCTTTTTAGATATTTTTTTATGTATTTCTTTTTTCTTTTTATTAAAGGCCCAGATGCCCCAGGGGCCCGGATGGCTACCCCCCTCCCTTTTTTATTTTTGTTTTATATATATTTTTTATTTCTTTTTTTTTTTTTGTAAGGGGTCCAGAAGTACCCCAAGGGGCCCCATAATTCCTGATGGCGGCCCTGCTCGTATATATATGAAATATATTGTTTTACGAAAATAATTCTAAACACACATTATACTTTTTATAAATATATATATATTTTTTTATATATAAACAGTATAAATAGGGTACAGTGGAACCTCGGATTACGAGTAATCCGTTCCAGGAGAATGCTTGTAATCCAAAGCACTCGCATATCAAAGCGAGTTTCCCCATAGAAGTCAATGGAAACCAAAATAATTTGTTCCGCATTGACTTCTATGGCATGCAATACCGCATGTGGCCAGAGGTGGGAGGGGGGCGCTGGAGAGACCATTCGGCTGTGACCTCTCTCTCTGTCAGGGAAGACATGAGATCCATTCGTTACTAAGACAACTCTGACAAAAAGGACCTGAGGTCCATTTTGGGGTACCAAGACTCCCTTTTTCAAGAAGGACCTGAGGTCCATTTTGAGATACCAAGACCCCCCTTTTCAAGAAGGACCTGAGGTCCATTTCTGGGTACCAAGACCCCTTTTTCAAGAAGGACCTGAGGTCCATTTTGGGGTACCAAGACCCCCTTTTTCAAGAAGGACCTGAGGTTCATTTTGGGGTACCAAGACCCCCTTTTTCAAGAAGGACTTGAGGTCAATTTTGGGGTACCAAGACCCCCTTTTTCAAGAAGGACCTGAGGTCCATTTCTGGGTACTAAGACCCCTTTTTCAAGAAGGACCTAAGGTCCATTTTGGGGTACCAAGACCCCTTTTTTCAAGAAGGACCTGAGGTCCATTTTGGGGTACCAAGACCCCCTTTTTCAAGAAGGCCATGAGGTCCATTTCTGGGTACCAAGACCCCTTTTATAAGAAGGACCTGAGGTCCATTTTGGTGTACCAAGACCCCCTTTTTCAAGAAGGACCTGTGGTCCATTTTGGGGTACCAAGACCCCCGTTTTCAAGAAGGACCTGAGGTCCATTTTGGGGTACCAAGACCCCCTTTTTCAAGAAGGACCTGAGGTCCATTTTGGGGTACAAAGACCCCTTTGTCCTGGAGGACCTGAAGTCCATTTCGAGGTACTAAGACTCCATTGTCAAGGAAGACCTGAGATCCATTCCAGGGTACTAAGACCCCTTTGTCAAGAAGGGTCTAAAGTCCCCCTTAGCAAAGGGTCACCTCAAAAGTAGAATGTGCTGGGGTTCTTTCATTTTTTTTTTACCTCCCCCTCCCATGGGGACATGAGCGTGTTGGGACATGTTCTATGAAGCAATGTATCTGGCTTGATGACACGCCCTCAGGAGCCATGTCTTTGACTCCCTGGAATGGCGATAGGCCAGCGCTGACGTCGTCAGGTGACAGCTCTGGAGAGGAGGTGAGTATTGCAGCGAAAGCTGATCCTGTTACACATGCTGGACAGTTTATTTTTACATTTTACTGTAAGCCGGAGTTAAGCTTTAACATGCCGCTTCAAATACCAGATCCTGACATCATCGAAGAGCCAAACGTTAATCAGAAATCCAATCCCCCGAATATTTGTGTGGCCCCCGAGGCCCGATGGGTACGGTCTCGTATTTGGCTGCCCATGATATACACGGCGCAGGTCGCATAGACAGAACACTTGCTACACAATTAACGAAAAAACATTCGGAAGTAAAAAAAAAAAAAAAAAATGTGCAGACGGGACGTTCTATTTCTGTAACCGAAACCCTTCCAGACGGCTGGGGACGCTGCCAGGCCAATGACAAGGGCAGGTTTAGGACGCAAGTAAAAATACATGGAGCGTGAGCCGAACGCCGTCCTAGGAGAGGCGAGGAGTGGGAAGGGATTCGATCGGATCACGAGGGTGACGGTCCGGAAGGTGTGAGCGTAATGTGACAAAAATAGTCCCCGATGTTCACCTACAGCACGAGATCTTCCGCATTTTCATGGTAAAGAGCACCTGTCTAAGAGGCTCGTTTTCAGCATGTGGAGACCCAAAACAAGGCGGGCGAGAAGATTTATAGAAGAAATCAATCAGTGGCGGCTGGGGCTCAAAATTTTGGGGGGGCGCAATCAAACGATTATAAAATACAGCCACTGTGCCCATCACATGCAGCCTCTGTGCCCATCATATGCAGCCACTGTGCCCATCATATGCAGCCACTGTGCCCATCATATGCAGCCACTGTGCCCATCAAATGCAGCCACTGTGCCCATCACATGCAGCCTCTGTGCCCATCATATGCAGCCACTGTGCCCATCATATGCAGCCACTGTGCCCATCATATGCAGCCACTGTGCCCATCACATGCAGCCTCTGTGCCCATCATATGCAGCCACTGTGCCCATCATATGCAGCCACTGTGCCCATCAAATGCAGCCACTGGGCCCATCAAATGCAGCCACTGTGCCCATCAAATGCAACCTCTGTGCCCATCATATGCAGCCTCTGTGACCATCAAATGCAGCCACTGTGCCCATCAAATGCAACCTCTGTGCCCATCATATGCAGCCTCTGTGGCCATCATATGCAGCCTCTGTGCCCATCATATGTAGCAACTGTGCCCATCATATGCAGACTCCGTGCCCATCATATGCAGACTCCGTGCCCATAAAATACAGCCTCACTGTGACCATCTAATGCAGCCACTGTGCCCATCATATGCAGCCTATGTGCCCATCATATGCAGCCACTGTGCTCATCATATCCAGCCACTGTGCCTATCAAATGCAGCCACTGTACCCATCATATGCAGTCACTGTGCCTATTATATGCAGGCACTGTGACCCCCAACCCCCATTGACCTGCTCGCTGTCTGACCGGCACTTACCCCATCTTGGTGTTGGGTTAGGCAGTGGGTGAAGGCGGCATTAGGCTGTGACCAATGGGCCTCAAGTCCTTCTTGACAGAGGGGGTCTCAGTGCCCCAAAATGGACCTCAGGTCCTCCTTCACAAAGGGGTCTTGGGACCTTGGAATGGATCTCTGGTCCTCCAGGACAAAGTTGTCTTAGTGCCCTAAAATGGACTTCAGGTCCTTCTTGAAAAAGGGGTCTTGGTACCTCGAAATGGACCTCGGGTCCTTTTTGTCAGAGTTGTCTTAGTAACCCATAGATCTCAGACCCTCCTTGACAGAGAAAGAGGTCTTAGTACCCTGGTAATGGACCACACGTCTTCCTTGACAATGCAGTCTTAGTACCCCAAAATGGGTCTCAAGTCTTATTTGACAGAGGGGGTCTCAGTGCCCCAAAATGGACTTCAGGTCCTCCTTCACAAAGGGGTCTTAGAACCCTGGAATGGATCTCAGTTCCTTCTTGACAGACGTGTCTTAGTAGACCAGAATTTACCTCTGGTCTTCCTTGACAATGGAGTCTTAGGACCTCAGATCCTTCTTGAAAGAGGGGTCTAAGTACCCCAAAATGGACCTCAGGTCCTTCTTGGCAAAGGGGACTTAGTAACCCATGGAACTCAGGTCTTAGTACCCTGGGAAAAGACCTTAGGTCTTGCTTGACCAAGGGGTCCTAATATCTTAAAATGGACCTCAGATCCTTTTTAAAAAAGATGTCTTAGTGCCCAAAATGACCCTCAGGTTCTCCTTGACAAAGGGTTTTTAACACCCAGACTGGCTTGAGTTCTGGATTTGCTGGCTTGAGTTCTTGTCTGCCCGACCGGGTTGAGCTCTAGTCTGGCTAGCTGGGTTGGGTTCTGGCTTGGCTGGCTTGAGTTCTGGCCTGGCTGGCTGGGTTGAGTTCTGGCCTGGCTGGCTGGTTGAGTTCTGGCCTGGCTGTCTTGAGTTCTGGCCTGGCTGCCTGGCTGGCTAGGTTGAGTTCTGGCCTGGCTGCCTGGCTGACTAGGTTGAGTTCTGGCCTGGCTGGCTGGCTGGGTTGAGTTCTGGCCTGGCTGCCTGGCTGGCTAGGTTGAGTTCTGGCCTGGCTGGCTAGGTTGAGTTCTGGCCTGGCTGCATGGCTGGCTGGGTTGAGTTCTGTCCTGGTTGGCTTGAGTTTTGACCTGGCTGGCTTGACTTCTGGTCTGCCTAGCTGGGTTGAGCTCTAGGCTGGCTGTCTGGCTTGAGTTTTGGCCTGGCTGGCTTGAATTCTGCTCTGTCTGCCTGGGTTGAGCTCTAGTCTGGCTGGCTGGGTTGAGTTCTAGCTTGGCTGGCTTGAGTTCTGGCCTGGTTGGCCTTGTTGAGTTCTGGCCTATCTGGCTTGAGTTCTGGCCTGGCTAGCTTAAGTTCTGGTCTGCCTGGCTGGGTTGAGCTCTGGCCTGGTCGGCTGGGTTAAATTTTGGCCTAGAAGGCTCTGTTGATTTCTGGTATGGCAGGCTGGATTGAGATATTGACTGGCTGGTTGTGTTGAATTCTGGCCTGTCTGGATTGGTCGAGCACCCCCCTTCTTTATAATGTAGAGACAGGGTGTTTTGGAGGCTACAATGCTCGGTGTTATTTCTACAGCATTGTTGGTTGCACTCACTTTTTTTCATTTTTTTCTTGATGATGTGATTGGCTGAATTCTGCTCGGGTGGGGGACGAAGCACAGGTGGTCTTTAAAAAATCACATGTTTCGGTTCACTGAGGTTTGGAAGCTGCGGATGACTCGCCGGTTAAAGAGCGAGACGCGAGCGCATGGAGGAATCATCAAGTATAATGAGTTCCTAATGAGGATTCCAGACTGCGAGAGGCAAGAGAGGCGATTACTCAATGGTTTAAATACGCTTCTAACAAGGAGAGGCCAAAACTCCCGCCCGGCCGCGCGTGCCGACCGCATGCAAGCCGATACTTTCTTCTGGATTAGGAAACCGTCTGATGAGTAAAGCAGGAAGGATTCTGGAGGCCTGGAGAGCAAAACCACAAAAATCTGGTCACTTTGTTAAAGTTTAACTTCAATATTGAGAAGAAGAAGAAGAAGGAGAAGAAAAAGCAGAAGAAGAAGAAGAAGAAGTAATAGAAATAGAAAAAGAAGAAGAAGAAGAAGAAAAAAAACAACAACCCCCCCCCCACCCCCACCCCCAAAGTCTTTTTGACCCCCGGATCTCATAAGAGGACCTGTCATGCTTTTTTTCTATTACAAGGGATGTTTACATCCCTTGTAATAGGAATAAAAGTGACACCATTTTTTATTTTTTTTTAAAGAACAGTGTAAAAAATAAAAATAAAAGGTAAAATAAAAAATAATAATAATAATAATTTTTTTAAAGCGCCCCGTCCAGACGAGCTCGCGCGCAGATGTGAGTAGCGCCCATGGGTCAAGCGCCCGCGACCCGGTCCAAAGCTCCGTGACTGCCGCCCGCGCACTCGATCGCCACCGGTGTCCCTCAATCGGTCACAGAAGCTGAAGAACGGGGAGAGGTGAGTGTAAACACACCTTCCCCGTTCTTCACTGTGGCAGTGTCAGTGATCGTCTGTTCCCTGATATAGGGAAAGACGATCGGTGACTTCACACGTCCACCCCCCGCCCCCCTACAGTTAGAAACACACATGAGGTCACACTTAACCCCTACAGCGCCCCCTAGTGGTTAACTCCTTCATTGCAATTGTCATTTTCACAGTAATCAGTGCATTTTTATAGCACTTTTTGCTGACAATGGTCCCAAAAATGTGTCAAAATTGTCTGATGTGTCCGTCATAATGTCGCAGTCACAAAAAAAATCGCTGATCGCCGCCAATAGTAGTAAAAAAAAACTTTTAATAAAAATGCAATAAAACTATCCCCTATTTTGTAAACGCTATAAATTTTGCGCAAACCAACCGATAAACGCTTATTGCGATTTTTTTTTTTACCAAAAATATGTAGAAGAATATGTATCGGCCTAAACTGAGGAAAAAAAATTTTTTTTATATATATATTTTGGGGGATATTTATTATAGCAAAAAGTAAAAAATGTTGTTTTTTTTTCAAAATTGACGCTCTATTTTTGTTTATAGCGCAAAAAATAAAAACCGCAGAGGCGATCAAATACCACCAAAAGAAAGCTCTATTTGTGGGGAAAAAAGGACGCCAATTATGTTTGGGAGCCACGTCGCACGACCGCGCAATTGTCAGGTAAAGCGACGCAGTGCCGAATCGCAAAAACTGGCCGGGTCCCTTAGCTGCATAATGGTCCGGGGGCTGAAGTGGTTAAATCGAACGTTATTTTGCAAAAAAAAACAAAAAGTAATTTTTCCGCTATAAATAGGAGCGGGCGGCCCGCGCCACAATATTACACTTGTGCATTCAGGCGGTCACACCCCCTCAGCAAAGAATACAAATCACACCAAACAATTGCGCTTTAGATTGCATTGATCGACTAGTTGGCGTTCTCGCTTCCAAATCGGTGCGTACGAAATTGCCGGCGCTGTTTTCCATAATGCGCGGTTCTCGGGATCACAGAGATTTTGCAGACGGAGGGGGATGGATAGGAATGTGTAGGATGACTCGAGTTCCCGAGCCGCCGCCGCCGCTTAGATTGCACCTCTCCATCTCCTTACAATGACTGGTTATTGGAGGGACAGATAATCGCAGTGTCCGCGGAGGGGAAAGCCCGGCGTCGGCTGACTATTAAGTAACGGAATACTGAGAACGCACATTTCCAGGATTTTACACGCTGGTAACGTAAGCGCAATCTAACCTGAGAGAGCAGTAAAAATAAACATTGACACGGGCTGAGCGCCGCAATCCACTTCCTCATAATGACTCCTCTGTCGGGATAAAAGACGTCTAGATTTTATTCCGGAGAATCAGAAATGAGCCGGCTCTGGCGTTTCCTTCCAAGGTCTGGTGTTAAAGGGGAGCTCCGGCGTTTCCTTCCAAGGTCTGGTGTTAAAGGGGAGCTCCGGCGTTTCCTTCCAAGGTCTGGTGGTAAAGGGGAGCTCCGGCGTCTCCTTCCAAGGTCTGGTGGTAAAGGGGAGCTCCGGCGTCTCCTTCCAAGGTCTGGTGGTAAAGGGGAGCTCCGGCGTTTCCTTCCAAGGTCTGGTGTTAAAGGGGAGCTCCGGCGTTTCCTTCCAAGGTCTGGTGGTAAAGGGAGCTCCGGTGTCTCCTTCCAAAGTCTGGTGGTAAAGGGGAGCTCCGGCGTCTCCTTCCAAGGTCTGATGGTAAAGGGGAGCTCCGGCGTTTCCTTCCAAGGTCTGGTGGTAAAGGGGAACTCCGGCGTCTCCTTCAAAGGTCTGGTGGTAAAGGGGAGCTCCGGCGTCTCCTTCCAGGGTCTGGTGGTAAAGGGGAGCTCCGGCGTTTCCTTCCAAGGTCTGGTGGTAAAGGGGAGCTCCGGCGTTTTCCTTCCAAGGTCTGGTGTTAAAGGGGAGCTCCGGCATTTCCTTCCAAGGTCTGGTGGTAAAGGGAGCTCCGGCGTCTCCTTCCAAGGTCTGGTGGTAAAAGGGGAGCTCCGGTGTCTCCCTTCCAAAGTCTGGCGTTAAAGGGAGCTCCGGCATTTCCTTCCAAGGTCTGGTGTTAAAGGGGAGCTCCGGTGTCTCCTTCCAAGGTCTGGCGTTAAAGGGGAGCTCCGGCGTTTCCTTCCAAGGTCTGGTGTTAAAGGGGAGCTCCGGTGTCTCCTTCCAAAGTCTGGCGTTAAAGGGGAGCTCCGGCATTTCCTTCCAAGGTCTGGTGTTAAAGGGGAGCTCCGGTGTCTCCTTCCAAGGTCTGGCATTAAAGGGGAGCTCCGGCGTTTCCTTCCAAGGTCTGGTGGTAAAGGGGAGCTCCGGCGTCTCCTTCCAAGGTCTGGTGGTAAAGGGGAGCTCCGGAGTTTCCTTCCAAGGTCTGGTGTTAAAGGGGAGCTCCGGCGTCTCCTTCCAAGGTCTGGTGGTAAAGGGGAGCTCCGGTGTCTCCTTCCAAGGTCTGGCGTTAAAGGGGAGCTCCGGCGTTTCCTTCCAAGGTCTGGTGTTAAAGGGGAGCTCCGGCGTCTCCTTCCAAGGTCTGGTGGTAAAGGGGAGCTCCGGTGTCTCCTTCCAAGGTCTGGTGTTAAAGGGGAGCTCCGGCATCTCCTTCCAAGGTCTGGTGGTAAAGGGGAGCTCCGGTGTCTCCTTCCAAGGTCTGGCGTTAAAGGGGAGCTCCGGCATTTCCTTCCAAGGTCTGGTGTTAAAGGGGAGCTCCGGCGTCTTTTTTCCAAGGTCTGGTGGTAAAGGGTAGCTCCGGCGTTTCCTTCCAAGGTCTGGTGTTAAAGGGGAGCTACGGCGTTTCCTTCCAAGGTCTGGTGGTAAAGGGGAGCTCCGGCGTTTCCTTCCAAGGTCTGGTGGTAAAGGGGAGCTCCGGCGTCCCCTTTCTAAGGTCTGGTGGTAAAGGGGAGCTCCGGCGTCTCCTTCCAAGGTCTGGTGGTAAAGGGGAGCTCCGGCGTCTCCTTCCAAGGTCTGGTGTTAAAGGGGAGCTTTTAAATAGGGGTTTAAATAGCGTTTACATATGTGGGCGGGAAATGAATGCGTGTTCGCGGGGACAGGGGCGTTTAAAAAAAAAAAAAAGTTTATTTTATTTTTTATTTTACTTCATTTTTTTTATTTTTACACTTTTTTCTTTACATTTTTTTTTTTATCACTTTTATTCCTATTACAGGGAATGTAAAGATCCCTTGTAATAGGAATCACTGTGACAGATCCTCTTTATGGAGAGAGGCGGGGTCAATAAGACCTCCCCCTCCCCCCACATCTCTCCTCCAGGCTTACAAGCATGAAATCAGTGTAAAAAAAAATCACAGATCACATGCCGAGAGCCTCGATTGCGGCTTTGTTAATTCCGGGTACCGGGTGTGACGTCATCACGTCGTGCCCGGGCCTCCGACAGTCATAGAGATGACTGGTGACCATCTGGTCACCAGTCATCTCTATGCTTCCCAGGCAGCGTCGGCCGATTCGCTCTCTGGGCCCCCGATGGCACGGGAGAGCCTGGAGAAGCACCGGATGGCAGCGGGAGAGGGGGGGGGACGTCCCCTCCCGCTGCCTATAAGAGCGATTAAGCTGCGGAACTGCCGCTTTGATCGTTCTTATCGTACAGGCAGGCCCGTCGGAACCCGACAGGCAAACAAAGCAATTGCCTGGGGCCCCCGAGCTGGCCAAGGGCCCCAAGCTGGCCAGGGGCCCCGAGCTGGCCAGGGGCCCCAGCAGGGAGGGCCCTTGCCACACCGCTGCGTCCTCCTGCAGTCCGGTCGGCCGCGTACCATAACCGCGCGGTACAGGAGAATCAGGTTCCTGTTCCCGGCCGGACTGAAAGGAAGTGCGCACACTGAGTGTTCACTTTCTTTCAGTCCGGCCCCGGGAACAGCAAACTGAATCTCCTGTACCGAGCGGTTATGGTACTCGGCCGACCGGACTGCAGGAGGACGCAGCGGTGTGCCAAGGGCCCTCCCTGCTGGGGCCCCTGTGCGGACACCAACATATGCCTGCCCCCGCTTCTCAACTTGAAGAGTCACTTTTTTTTTTTTTTTGCTTGGGGCCCCCAAATTTCTTCAAACGGTCCTGCGCACAGGGAATCGGTGGCTGAAGACGGCGATATCTGAATGATGCCTGTGGCTGCCCCCATCATTCACCATATCGCCGCACAAAGTCCAGCACGTCCTCGGTTGCCAAGAGTTTAATTAAGGGTTTAATAAATGGTTAAACAAAGGAACATTTAATAAAAAAAACACAATCATTTTTTTACTTCACAGGTTGCTTTAACCACTTAAAGACCGGGCCTATTTTTTGTGGGAGGGGCAGAGACACAAAATACATAAATCTCCCCATTGTGGGAGGGGCAGAGACTGGGCTGGGCAGAGAAATAACTTGCACCCTAAGTTACGGCGGCGTAGCGCAAATGGGCCGGCGTAAGCCCGCGTAATTCAAAGTAGGCTGGTAGTGGGCGTGTTGTATGGAAATGAATCGTGACCCCGCGTAAATGACGCGCGCGCGTCCGTGGACGTATCCCAGTGCGCATGCTCCGAATCACGTCGCAAATACTCAATGCTTTCGACGTGAACGTAACTTACGCACAGCCCTATTCGTGTACGACTTACGCAAATGACGGAAAACGGCGGAAAATTCGACGCTGTTCGGACGTCCATACTTAACGTTGGCTGCGCCTCATATAGCAGGGGTAACTTTACGCCGGTCGAACACGCTTACGTAAACGACGTATATCAATACGCTGGGCAACAACTACGTTCCTGAATCGGCGTATCTACCTCATTTGCATATTCAACGTAAATCTACGGAAGCGCCCCTAGCGGCCAGCGTAAATATATGCAGTTAAGATACAACGGCGTAAGAGACGTATCTTGGCTAAATTCCGGCGTATCTGATTCTTTGAATCAGGCGCCGAGATACGACGGCGCTCATTCGGACTTACGACAGCGTATCATGAGTAAGTCCTTTCTGAATCTGGCCCAAGAGGCGGGATTTATGATTTTTCCAATCACAAGCAGGGGGCGGGGATTGTGCTTCTCCAGGCATTCCCGGCCAGGACAAGTACTGTCAGTGAGTAAAGCGGTGATGTGGCGGCCTTTTTTGGGGGCATTCGTTTGGCCGGGGGGGGGGTTGCTGTGTCAGTTTCATTCCAGGACACTGTATTATCCTGGAATGAATGTGCCCGGGACAGACCTGCAAAATGCAGGACTTTCCTGGGCAATCCGGGACACGTGGTCACCCTAATAATTGGGGGGGGGGCAGGGTGATGATGTCAAAAAGAGTAATTTGGCTACACTCACTGTTTGCTGCGGCACACTATGGGCACCGCAATACTACTCTCCTTCCTTGGGGCACCCAAAGGTCTTCCAGGCGGTTAAAAGGTGACAACCTGACTTGCAGTGATTATCCCATCGTAACTGATTAACACTTTGATATATAGAGAGAGAGATAGGCGGAGTAAAGAACGAGCGGCGGGTGAAGCCGCACATCAAAGGCGCTCCGACAGTCTGAACGCCCCCCGAAGTTTTATTTATAGAATCCTTTCATTACTTTAGCTATTCATGCAGGGAGTGGTTGTGCGCCAAAGTGCTGTTCTGATGGGATTTTTCATGGCAATAAAAACTGTAACTGACCTAATAATAGCGAGATCGGATTCCAATCGGCGACATTACAGCTGTAATGTACAGAAATTACACTGAGCGGTCCGGGTATTGTGTCTGGTGCCGGGCGACTGTTCATCTATGACATGCGTCATTGTGACGGACAGATACACCCAGGGCCGGTGCAAGGATTTCTGCCTACACAAGCGAAGCTCCATTTTGGCGTGCCCCATTACATGACCAGACTGTGCCCCATTACATGCCAGACCTGCCCCATTACATGACTAGACTGTGCCCCATTACATGCCAGACAACCTGCCCCATTATGTCACCAGACTGTGCCCCATTACATGCCAGATCTGCCCCATTACATGACCAGACCGTGCCCCATTACATGACCAGACCTGCCCCATTACATGACCAGACCGTGCCCTTACCTTATCCCATGCGAATCGCGGCCGTGTAACCTAACAGTAACAGCTTACCTTACCAGAATCGCGGCTGTACGATTTTTCAAAAGCCGCGCCTCCGACGTCTTCTGTTCCGTGATAGGCGGAACATTCAGCTTCCCATGAGGCACTGTGTTCAGTGTCCGCCTATCACGGAGGCCCTCTCGTCCGAGGACGAGAGGGCCTCCGTGATAGGCGGACACCAAACCAGGACGAGAGAGCGCCTCCGTGATAGGCGGACACTGAACACAGTGCCTCATGGGAAGCTGAATGTTCAGCCTATCACGGAACAGAAGACGTCGGAGGCGCGGCTTTTGAAAAATCGTACAACCGCGATTCTGGTAAGGTCATTTTTTTCGCCCCATCCCAGGCTGCGGACCTGCCCGCCCCAAGCGGGCCGTTTGGTCCGCCTGGTGGTTGCGCCGGCCCTGGATACACCCCAAAAAATGGAGGCACAGATGTTGGCTCTTCTCCATGTGCTCATATATACCTTCCCGCCTCTCCCGGTCCTCATATTTCCTTCCTTCCTCCTTCCCTCCTTCCTTCCTCCTTCTTTCCTTCCTTCCTCCTTCCCTTCTTCCTACCTCCCTCCATCATTCCTTCCTCTCCCCTCCGTCCCTCCTTCCTTCCACTCCCCTCCATTTCTTCCTCTCTTCTCCCTCCCTCCTTCCTTCCTCCCTCCTTCCCTTTTCTCTCCCTTCCTTCCTCTCTCCTCCATTTCTTCCTTTCCCCTCCCTCCCTTCTTCCTTCCTCCCCCCTCCATTTCTTCCTCTCTTCTCCCTTTCTCCTTCCTTTCTCTCCCCTCCATTTCTTCCTCTACCCTCCCTTTCTTTCTCCCCCTTTCCGTCCTCCTTAACTTCCTTCCTTCTTCCCTACATTTCTTCCTCTCCCCTCCCTCCCTCCTTCCCCTCCCCTACATTTCTTCCTCTCCCCTCCTTTCTTCCTCTCCCCTACATTCCTTCCTCTCACCTCCCTCCCTGGCTCCTTCCTTCCTCTCCCCTCTATTTCTTCCTCTCTTCTCCCTCCCTCCTTCCTTCCTCCCTCCTTCCCTTTTCTCTCCCTTCCTTCCTCTCTCCTCCATTTCTTCCTTCCTCCCTCCCTCCCTCCTTCCTTCCACTCCCCTCCATTCCTTCCTCTCCCCTCCATTTCTTACTCTCTTCTCCCTCCCTCCCCCCTTCTCTTTTCTCTCCCTTCCTTCCTCTCTCCTCCATTTCTTCCTTTCCCCTCCCTCCCTTCTTCCTTCCTCCCTTCCTCTCCCCTCCATTTCTTCCTCTCTTCTCCCTTTCTCCTTCCTTTCTCTCCCCTCCATTTCTTCCACTACCCTCCCTTTCTTCCTCCCCCTTCCTTCCTTCCTCCCTCCCTTCCTTCCTCCTTTACTTCCTCCCTCCCTCCCTTCCTTCCCCTCCCCTACATTCCTTCCTCTCCCCTCCCTCCCTCCCTCCCTCCCTGTCTCCTTCCTTCCTCTCCCCTCCATTTCTTCCTCTACCCTCCCTCCCTTCCTTTGTCCCTCACTTTTATCCTTCCTTCCTCTCCCCCTTCTCCCTCCTTGCTTCCTCTCCCCTCCTTCCCTCCTTCCTCTCCCCCCCTTCCTTCCTCTCTCCCTGATTTTCCTACCATCCATCCTTTCTCTCTCTCCCTCCCTTCCTTCCTCTATCTTCCCTCCCTCACTTCCTTCTCTCCCCTCCGTCCCTCCTTCCTCTCCCCTCCATTTTTTCCTCTCCCCTCCTTCCCTCCTTCCTTCCTTCCTTCCTCTTCCCTTCATTTCTTCCTCTCCTTCCTTCCTTCCTCTTGTCACACTCCTCCATCTCTCCCTCTCTTCTGCTTCCCTCCCTCCCTCACTCACTCCCCTCCCTTCCTTCCTCTATCTCTCCCTCCTTTCCTCTCTCCTCCCTTCTTTCCTCTCCTCTTCCTTCCTTGTTTGTTAGTATCTAATAATACTAATAAGACCTTTTAATGCTTTGTATCTGTTCTATTTTACATACAGGAAATGTATATACATTGATATTTCATTCTATGGCCGTAGTGGGGTGTCCAATGTTGGGTAGGGTGACCAGACATCCCCAGTTTCAGGGGACAGTCCCCTGATTGAGGACACTGTCCCCGGACTAAGTCTGTCCCTGGTTTTGTCCCCAGATTGCACTTAAAGGGGTAATTCCCCCAAAAACCTTTTTTTAACATTGATTGAGGCTCGTTATGTCAAGGGGAATCGGGTGTTTTTTTATTAGAAATGAAGCAATACTTACCGTTTTACAGATGCATCGTCTCCGTCGCTTCCGGGTATGATCGTCTGGTCTGGGCGTGCCTATTTGATTGACAGGCTTCCGACGGTCGCATACATCGCGTCACGAGTAGCCGAAAGAAGCCGAGCGACGGTGCGGCTCTATACTGCGCCTGCGCACCGTCGTTCGGCTACTTTCGGAAAATCGTGACGCGATGTATGCGACCTCGGAAGCCTGTCAATCAAATAGGCACGCCTATAGTCGGAGCCCATACCCGGAAGCGTCGGAGACGATGCATCTCTAAAACGGTAAGTACTGCTTCATTTCTAAAAAAAAAAAACCTGATTCCCCTTGACATAACGAGCCTGAATAAATGTTAAAAAAAAGGTTTTTGGGGAACTACCCCTTTAATAAGGACAGGGGCAATTTCAAAGAAAATTAGTGCAGAATTAAAACAAAAAAAATTAGAATTACACACCCCTGCTCCGCTGTGCCTACTAGCATAGGGGGGTTGTATTTTTCCCATTATCTGAGCCCCTTTCTGATGATCATGTGATGGTCGGAGCGGAGGGAATATTTCTTCAGTTTCGGGCGCATGCCCATTCAGCTTCGCTCTCATGTTCTTCTGGCTCAAATTCTGGCCAGCCACCTGCCTATCTCCTTGCCTTCCCTGGCAGAGTGATCTTCCTCCGCTCCCCATCCAGTAGTACCTGGAGCCCGAAGAGTAAGGCCGTGTACAGATGAGGAGACATGTCCGCTGAACATGTCTGACGTACCGTTTTCCAGCAGCCAGCAGACATGTCTCCTCGTATATTTGGTCTAATGGTGTGTACACACCATCGGACCAAAATCCCCTCGGACGGATAACGCGGTGACGTTGAAGCCGCCACGTCATCAATCCAGGAAGTAAAATACTTCCACGCATGCGTCGAATCCATTCCACGCATGCGGAGATTTATGTCCGCTGGTTAGGCATACTAACCAGCGGACATGTCCGACGGACAGGTTTCCAGCGGACAAATTTCAAAGCATGCTTTAAATTTGTCCGCTGGAAAAACCTGTCCGCTAGGTCGCACACACGATCGGAGATATCGCTGATTGTTGCCGTTACTAGTAAAGAAAAAATATGTCCCCGGATTTCATTTTAAAAATCTGGTCACCTTAATGTTGGGGGACCCCTAGAAATGGAGATCATTTCCCGGTGCCGGTAGCAATGTTCCGGTACAAAGTATCCTCCTCTATAACACGTATTTGTCTGGCGGTTGTCGGTCGTAGACGGTTTTTTTCCTCCATATTTTTCTCATGTTTTATCTCCTGTGTGTTCCCGAGCGTCTGTGCAGACAGACCGAGCGCCGTCACTCCCCATGCAGCCATAAAATTGATGTCCCTTTAAATAAAACCATTTTCTAAAGCCCGATGTTTTCACGTGCGGCGGCGCGATCCCGATAATTCCTCGTCTCCTCCGCCCGTCTCTCTTCATTTTACATTTATGTTTCATGCTATCGTGTGTCTTTGATAGATTATTCTTTGGATTGAAACGGCTTTCATTTTGAACTCATAAAACTCTCCGGGTTCCTGAGAGGGTCGTGTTCTTCTCCGGTGTTATTATTATTGCTCCCAGATCACTCCATAAAAAACACCGTGTGTGGAGGAGGTTATCTGGGGACACACCGGAATTGAACCCCTTCGTGGCCATGGCTGGGGCAGAGGCGGCTCTAGGCTTTGTGAGGCCGTAAGCAAAACTTAAATACGAGGGCCCCACTCGTGCCCATAATGGGTAAAAAAAATTAAATCAAATAAAAATGGCTGCAGAAAGATGCACGGATCTAGCACATAGTGATTGAGCAGAGGCAAATTAGGCAGCTGTGAGGCCCCTATTAGTGCCAGGCCTTAGGTGACCGCCTAATTTGCCTAATTAAAGAGCCGCCTCTGCCATGGGGCACTTGGTGCCTTTGTCACCTGAGTATGAGGAGGCTTTGGGGTGACCATAGATGGACAGATATCTCCAGGAAATGGACGGCTGGGAAGACAACCGCTCATCCTCATGCTTCCTTCCTTCCTTCCTTCCTTCCTTCCTTCCTTCCTTCCTCTCCCCTGCATTTCTTCCTCTCCCCTCCTTCCCTCCTTCCTTCCTTTCTTCCTCTCCCCTGCATTTCTTCCTCTCCCCTCCTTCCCTCCTTCCTTCCTTTCTTCCTCTCCCCTGCATTTCTTCCTTCCTTCCTTCCTTCCTTCCTTCCTTCCCTCCTTCCTTCCTCTCCCCTCCATTTCTTCCTCTCCCCTCTATTTCTTCCTCCTCCCTTCCTCCTTCCTTCCTTCCTTCCTCCCTCCGTCCCTCCCTCCTTTCTTCCTCCTCCTTCCCTCCCCTCCTTCCTCTCCCCTCCCTTCCTTCCTCTCCCCTCTATTTCTTCCTCTCACCTCCTTCCCTCCCTCCTTCCTTTCCTCCTTCCTTTCTCTCCCCCCCCCATTTCTTCCTCTCTACTCCCTCCCTCCCTCCTTTCTTCCTCTCCCCTCCATTTCTTCCTCTCCCCTCCTTCCCTCCTTCCTTCCTCCCCCTCCTTCCCTCCCTCCTTCTCTCCAGGAAATGGATGGCTGGGAAGACAACCGCTCATCCTCATGCTTCCTTCCTTCCTTCCTTCCTTCCTTCCTCTCCCCTGCATTTCTTCCTCTCCCCTCCTTCCCTCCTTCCTTCCTTTCTTCCTCTCCCCTGCATTTCTTCCTCTCCCCTCCTTCCCTCCTTCCCTCCTTCCTTCCTTCCTTCCTTCCTTCCTTCCTTCCTTCCTTCCTTCCTTCCTTCCTTCCTTCCTTCCTTCCTTCCTTCCTTCCTTCCTTCCTCCCCTTCCTTCCTTCCTCTCCCCCTCCATTTCTTCCTCTCCCCTCTATTTCTTCCTCCTCCCTTCCTCCTTCCTTCCTTCCTTCCTCCCTCCGTCCCTCCCTCCTTTCTTCCTCCTCCTTCCCTCCCCTCCTTCCTCTCCCCTCCCTTCCTTCCTCTCCCCTCTATTTCTTCCTCTCACCTCCTTCCCTCCCTCCTTCTTTTCCTCCTTCCTTTCTCTCCCCTCCATTTCTTCCTCTCTACTCCCTCCCTCTCCCCTCCATTTTCTTCCTCTACCCTCCCTTCCTTCCTCCTCCCTTCCTCCTTCCTTCCTTCCTTCCTCCCTCCGTCCCTCCCTCCTTTCTTCCTCCTCCTTCCCTCCCCTCCTTCCTCTCCCCTCCCTTCCTTCCTCTCCCCTCTATTTCTTCCTCTCACCTCCTTCCCTCCCTCCTTCCTTTCCTCCTTCCTTTCTCTCACCTCCATTTCTTCCTCTCTACTCCCTCCCTCCCTCCTTTCTTCCTCTCCCCTCCATTTCTTCCTCTCCCCTCCTTCCCTCCTTCCTTCCTCCCCCTCCTTCCCTCCCTCCTTCCCTCCTTCCTCTCCCCTCCATTTCTTCCTCTCCCCTCCTTCCTTCCTCTCCTCTCCATTTCTTCTTCTCTTCTCCCTCCCTTAGGTGACCGCCTAATTTGTCTAATGCCATGGGGCACTTGGTGCCTTTGTCACCTGAGTATGAGAAGTCTTTGGGGTGACCATAGATGGACAGATATCTCCAGGAAATTGAAGGCTGGGGAGACAACCGCTCATCCTCATACTTCCTTCCTTCCTCCCTCCCTCCCTCCTTCCTACCTCCCTTCCTCTCCCCTCCATTTCTTCCTCTCCCCTTCTTCCCTCCTTCTTGCTCTCCCCTCCATTTCTTCCTCTCTTCTCCCTCCTTCCTTCCTTCTATGAGAAGGCTTTGGGGTCACCATAGATCGACAGATATCTCCAGGAAATGGACGGCTGGGGAGACAACCGCTCATCTTCGCACAAGGGATTGTAGGAAATAAACATATTAGACACAATACGGGATTTTTTGTCATTATGACCACTAGATGGAGCTAAGGATCATAGGAAATAAACATATTAGACACAATACGGGATGCGAGTGTAGTATGCAGCACTTCGATATTGTCATGGATATGCAATAAAGTCTGGTAGCTTACCTTCTCCTCCATGTGTTCATTAGAGGCCTGACTCTCTTTCTGGATCCCTTTTATAATCTCTCCTCCCTGTATGGCTCCACCCCAGGCCATCCCAGGAGGTCTATATTAACTAGTGCACTGTTGGTCTGCTTCGCTGATCAACGTTGTGTGTTAGCTTTGTCTTCCCGCTTGCCGTGTGCTGCGTTAATATCTCTGTGTACCGACTTTGGCTTGTCTACGACTACTCCTGTATTCTCCATGCACTTGCTCCGTAGTTTGCGGATGCGTAGAGTAAATGGTCCAGCGTAAGCCCGCGTAATTCAAAGGGGGCGGCTTGTATTTAAATTAAGCGCGCCCCGCGTCGATCAAACTGCGCATGCGCCGGCCAGGGAAAAAGCCCAGTGCGCATGCTCCAGCTCACGTCGGAAAGCGCCGTTGAAACCGACGTCAAAACTACGTGATCGTCACTTACGCAATGCCCTATTCGCAAACGAGTTAGTAAAACGACGTAAGCGACGGAAAAAGCCGACGCTGACCCGACGCCATACTTAACATGGCATCCGACGGCACCCGACGGCATTCGACGGTACTGCATAAGGTTACCCCTCATATTAGCAGGGGTAACCTTACGCGGACGAAAACGACGTACGCGGCGTAAAAGCGTTCGGGAATCTGCGTAGTAGCCTCATTTGCATAGGCAAATGAGAAAACAGCGTAAAGCCCACCTAGTGGCCGGAGTTGTCATTACATCTACGATCCGCAAGTGTAATTGTATTACACTTGTCGGATCTTCACCCATATCTATGCTTAAGTGATTCTAGGAATCACTCGCATAGATACCCGGGGGAAAAAACGGCGATACGACGGGGTATCTGAGATACTCCGTCGTAGCGCCTCTGAGAATCTGGCCCTCTGGCTCTAATCACATGCTTAAAAAGAAAATCCCACCCCTATTGGAATTCATGCATCCGATGTCCTGCAAGGGGCCACATGCATGGATTGGCGGGCGGTGCCCTTAATGGACGAGGCACGTAATTTGCTCCCCCCTGACCCATGGACTTGTTTATTTTGAGCTATCTGCAGTCTGGTCACATGATCCTCTATGTGAGACAGCGGTGGCTGTAGGGAAGAGGAGATCGTGCTTGATAATGACTGGTAAAGCCTGGAGTGGTGACATCATGCATATGTTTCTGCCATATTTGTTGTTGATGCTCCCTCCTCTTCAGGCGGCGTACACACGACCGAGGTTCTCGCTGGAAACCAGCGAGAACCTCGCTGGAAGCTGCATTCCAGCGAGGACCTCGGCCGTGTGTACGCTCCTGGCTCGCCCCGCCCGTCGGGAATCCCGTCGAGCGAAAAGAGAGCACGCTCTCTTTTTGCTCGACGGCCCGCCTGGATGAATGGCTGGTTGCCATTCCCGACGGGCGGGTCGCCGATTTCGACGGCCGGCAGAGAACCTCGACGGGCGGAACGATGTGTTCTGCCCGTCGAGGTTCTCTGCCGTGTGTACGCGGCTTCACACTCGTGACCCCCCTCTAAATTCTGCACATGGGGCAGTGGCCCCCTTCGCACCCCCCACGCTACGCCACTGGGGCCACCCCTGAGTAAAATAAACCAGAGCTATCTTCCACTTTCCCCAACTGGTATGTTGGAGGGGCTGAGGATTTTGGGACGGACGAGACCAGCAACAGAGGACCCGTCCTGCGCGGCTCCTACAGGGGTAGCGCTTCACGTCTTTCAGGTGGTACAGGTTGTCACTTGATTGGGAGAATACACAAAGATATTAGACGTCTGGCCTCAATAGGGTGCAATTTGTTCTCCTCTACGAAAAGGCCAACAAAAATATAGTTTTTTGCTAATAACGAGTTTCTGCTGAAAAATTAAAAACGATATGCATCAGCTCCTTTAAGATAATTGGTCTTTAATGTATTTAAAAAAAAAAAAAAGAAGCGAAATGGCCTAATCTCATCAAACAACGCCAGAAAGAGGCAGCGTGGCAGGGGGAAGACATTTACAGCAATGCGATTAAAATACGACGCCGAAGCAGCTGTGCCGAGTTTTTCACTGAGAGCTCAATATGTCGGGAGATATTCGTACGCCGCGGCGGCACTTTGTGTCTTCTAGAGATTCAGCTAATAGAGTCACGGGGCCCCCTACTCCTATTCTCATATTAAAGGGGAACCCTGAACTGCGGGCCAACAGATGAACACCAATGAAATATATACAGTATATAGCTTTTAGCATTGCTTTCCATTTTTATAATGGACTAAATATATATAGGGCCAGATTCAGATAGCCTTTACGTCTAGAGATACGCCGCGTAAAGTCTATTCTGAGCCGGCGTATCTTTTTTCTGTATTCAGAAAACAAAATACGCCGGAATTCTGCTAAGATTCGAGCGGCGTAAGTCACTTAAACCGTCGTATATTAGTTGCATATTTACGCTGGCCGCTAGGTGGCGCTTCCGTCGTTTTACGTATAAAATATGCAAATGAGCGATATACGGCAAATTCACGAACGTACTCGCGGCCGGGCGTCGTAGTTTACGTCGTTTGCGTAAGCCTTAGTCTCGGCACGCGGCGGGGAACACAGCTATTGAAATGAAAGCTGTTCACTTCCGGTTCCGGCGCCGCATGGAGTAGCTGTGCACTCCTTCAGCTCCCGCACACAGGCTCCCAAATCGGCCTATAAAAGCCAGCATACCCGCTGCCGACCCCTGGGCTAATCATCCGCCATCCCCCCCCTCCACCCGAGGATGGACAAATTCTTAGAAAAAAGCGGCGCGCGGTCGTACGCCGCCGCTGCGGCGCGAACGGGACAGCCGCAAATCGAGGCCCCGGCTTCGGCCTACACGGATTCGATCGTAGATCCGATCGTGGATCCGACGCCTGCAATGGAGGTGAGTGCAACACCAGCCCCTCCAACTACCCCTCAGACTGTTCACATCTCCTCACCTCCCCCACAGGCGGGGGATATGCACAACATAGAGCTGATGGCCCAGGCCGTGGCTGCTCTATTATCCCCCATGATAGCGACCTCGGTGGAAAAAGCCATCAATGCAGGGATACAGAAAATCCAGGCTCAACTAGGGGAGCATGCATCCAGGCTGAATGAGGCTGAGAATCGCATCGGACATATAGAAGAGGATCTTTACCAGGCCCAATCCTTTGAACATGCGCAAGACAAGACGAACAAGTATATACTAGACAAACTGGACGACCTTGAGAACAGATCCAGGAGGAGCAATCTGCGCTTTATTGGCGTCCCTGAATCGCTGCAACCTCAGGCACTTTCAGATCTCTGCTCCAGACGCATCCCCGAGACCCTGGGCCTGCCGGGCCCCTGCACTGTTGAGCGCGCCCACCGCATGGGCCTTTTCAACTCTGATCGCAAGTCACCTCGCCCTGTGATCGCCAAATATCTCAACTATTCAGAAAAAATCTCTCATCCTGCAGAAGTTCAGGCAGTCCAGGACCCTCCAGATAGACGGCATGAATATCCTGATCTTTGCGGACTACTCCGTTGACGTCTCCAAGAGAAGGAAGGCTTTCCAGCAGACCTGCACGGAGCTCCACCGAATGCAAGTCAAGTTTACTCTGGCTTTCCCGGCCGTGCTTCGACTCAGAGCACCCAACGGTGATCAGCTCTCCTTCCATGACCCATCCGAAGCTGAGGCCTTCCTGAGATCCCTCCGCTCTAGCCCCCACCACAACCAGTCTCCCAGAGCGGCACCTTCCAACCGGGCCCTAGAACACGGAAGCCCACGCAAGGACTCTCCTAAAAGATTCAAGGCATCTGGATCCGACCGTCAACACACCTCATCCTTTTGAACTTTTTTTTTTCCTGAACCTTCTCTTTTTTTTTTTTTTTTTTTTTTTCTTCTGGACGGTCACACCATCCCGATGCAGTTCTGCTGCTCATTAACCGTCCAGGACCACTCCTGGGCCCCTCTCCTTCAGCGTGCCTCCCCTTCACCCGGGGGACCACGGTAGGCCTAATGCAACTCTGATGTTATGCCAGTCTGTCTCCTTTTCTTTTCTCTTATGCTCCTAAATGCCATTTTATTTCACACTGTTTTGTTTTCACATTGTTTTATGTTCTCTTGCACAATCGGTAATAGTTGTTCTAGCTCTACTTGTGCCTTAATATTATGTTATCCTATACGTTTATATATCATGTGTAGGCCTTTCCATTCTTCCGCAGGGATACCTGTCTAGCTCCTCCCCCTCACGCTTTGCTCCTGCTGCTTACACCCCCCCCATCGGTCGCGGCGGGTGGAGTGCTGCATTGAGAGCCCTGCGTTGGAGCTGGCCTATTCAGTGGCTCCATGCGGAAAAAAGTGAAGCTCCCAAATGTTGTTGTTCACCTTGTTTACCCCCATCACCCTCCCCCCATCTCTCCCCCCCCCTGGTTCTCAACCCTCCGCCCATTTTTAGGGATCCGTTACCACCTCCGCTCTCTCTCACAGCAAACCACCACAACACCTGCTGTTCATGCACCCCACTTCTACAATGCTCCATGCTCCCATTCTCCTCGCCTCCACGTCCTGCTCACACCCCATTGTTAGTCTTCCCAACATGAGAATAGTCTCCTGGAATGTCAAAGGGCTCCGCTCCCCCAATAAGAGGATGAAAGTTCTGCGCCACCTTAAAAGGCTCAAGACCGACATCGCTCTCCTTCAGGAAACCCATCTGTCCACCCCCGACTTCCCGCGGCTGCGGAAACTCTGGGTAGGCACAGTCCTCGGCTCTGACTCAAGTGGTCGGAAAGCTGGGGTAATAATCCTTATTAACAAAAACCTTCCCTGCAAGATTCTGTCCTCAGATTCGGACTCCGAGGGGCGATTCACCTCGGCCCGTATTCAACTGGGATCCAGGGTGGTAATCATCACTAATGTCTATGCCCCTAACAGCCCCACAAATGCCTTCTTTAGCGACCTCACCTCCTGGGCGCTTAGAGACCCAGCCTGCCCACACCTGATAGGCGGGGATTTCAATTCCATCATGCACCCGATAGACGACAGGTCCTCTACCAGACAATCTCGTCCTCCTCTGACTCCTCCCACCCAGACATTATTGGCATCGACTGTCGATTCACTGCACCTCCACGATCTATGGCGACTAAAACACCCTGCTGACAGGGAATTCTCATTTTATTCCCACCCTCATAAAGTCTTCACGAGACTGGACTATCTTTTCTGTTCTGACTCTCTCCTCCCACTGATCTCGGAAGCTGACATACACGATATCGCAATCTCGGACCATGCCCCGGTCTCGACCACCCTTGAGGACCCTGACTTAGCCTCTAACCCCAGAATCTGGCGGTTCCCCTCCTATCTTCACAATAACTCCGATTTTCACCAGCATCTAGAAAAAGCCTGGTTGGGGTACGCATCGGATAACGCGTTACACGCTGACAACCCTAACCTTTTCTGGGAAGCGGGCAAAGCGTTCCTCGGGGCTGCATAATCGCCTACGCCGCCACATTCAAAAAACATACCCTTAGACGCTACAAACAGGCCAGCGCAACACTGCATCAGGCCCAGCGGGTCCTCTATACTGATGACTCCCCCAGCAACCGTAACTCCTGGTTTGCTGCCAAGCAGGCCTTTGATAGCTGGGCAGCCACCCTCGAACGTACCCAAAAAGCGCATCTAGACGCCTCCCTCCACAAGTTTGGTAACAAAGCAGGTAGACTCCTTTCCAGACTAAGTAAAGGACCCAACCGCCCGACGCATATCATGTCCCTCAGGGACCCGTCGGGTTCCATACACTACACCCCAAAAGGTATCAATAATACTATGCGCCAATTCTACTCCTCCCTGTATGCCTCAGACCCTATCGATAAGCCGACAGCCCTCAATTTCCTACGACGTATCTCCCTGGACCAGGTAACCCCCACCCAGCTCGAAGCCCTCAATGCCCCTATCTCTGTCCTGGAGGTCCAATCCGTAATCAAACAGCTTTCCCCCTCCAAAGCTCCAGGCCCAGACGGCTTCACCGGAGAATTTTACAAGTCCTTTAGCTCGACTGTGTCCCCCCCTCTCCACAACGTCTACACACACATATGGTCGGGTGGGTCCTATCTTCCAACGGGCAATCAGGCCATAGTAAAACTCCTAGAGAAGAAGGGCAAGGACCCCCTAGAACCTGGCTCTTATAGGCCCATCTCGCTTCTTAACCTTGACGTTAAAATCCTCTCCAAGATAGCAGCCACTAGATTGGCATCCATTATACCCTCCCTGATTCACCCCGCACAATCGGGCTTTGTTAAGGGTAGGACGGCCACCATGAATATCAGGAAGGTGATGCTAGCTCTCGAAACACGCAAAAAATGACCCGGCAGGAGACCATGCCATCATTACCCTAGACGCGGAGAAGGCTTTCGATAACGTTAGTTTCGAATGGCTCTCCATGGTCATGTCCAAAATGGGCTTCTCGGGCCCCTTCACGCACCTCATAGAATCAATGTACACTGCCCCTGCCGCGAGAGTGGTCGCGGCGGGCCTCCTCTCTGAGGAGTTCAGGCTGCACAAAGGCACGAGACAAGGCTGTCCACTCTCCCCGCTCCTTTTCAACATAGCACTTGAACCCCTCTCCCGCCACCTAACCCAGATCGCCCCCCTTCATGGCATCCAGGTCGGAGGCCACGACCTTCGCACGTCACTATTTGCAGACGATGTCCTTATCTTCACATCCAGCCACCCCTCACTCGACATGTCCACTATCAAGATCACCTTTGACGAATTCAGGCAATGTTCAGGGCTACGCATCAACTATAGCAAGAGCGAAATACTCCCAATAGGCTCCCTATCTGTCCCCTCTTGGTCCCAAAACTCCTTATTCGCCGTTGCAAAGTCACATATCACTTACCTGGGGATAAAAATAGGCAAACTACCCTCCTCCCTATACCACCTCAACTACCCCCCCTGCTCACCAAAATATCCCAAGAACTGACCAACTGGATGGACCTGCCTCTCTCGCTACTGGGAAGATGCCACCTTGTCAAGATGGTCAGTTTTGCACGCCTACTGTACCCACTACAAACCATCCCTTTACTCTTGCGCCACAAAGACATTAAATCCATTAACATCTGCCATTTCCAAGTTCCTCTGGCGTGGCAAGAGGGCGCGCATAGCATTTACCAAGCTGCATCTTCCCAGGCGAGAGGGGGGCATTGCCCTTCCCAACATCAGGCTATATAACTTGGCATGTCTATTGAGAACAGGCTTGGATTGGATAACCCAGTCCTCCAGGTGCTCGAACTACCCCCTCGAATCGGCGATGGTCCGCCCCTTCTCGCTCACGGCCCTTCTCCATTGTCATTGGAAATCTGCCCCCCCTCCCCTCCAACACAATCTCCTTCTCCGGGATACAGTCATCGCCTGGAGAGAGGTCAGGAAGGCCCTCAATGTCCCTTCCTCTATCTCACGATACCTCCCTATCCTGGGCAACCCGAGCTTCCAACCAGGCTTAGATAACCAGCCCTACCTCGACTGGGAGGGTAAGGGTATCAAATCCTTTTATTCTTTGTGTGACCCCCTTTCAGGCCGCCCCATAGGTTTTAGAGCCCTGGCAGACAAATTCTCTCTCCTTCGTCACATATATTCCAGTATATTCAATGCATTAGTTTCCTGAAAAACGCCTGTCGAGATGACAGAAAAAGGTTCCAGAGCTCCCTTACCGACACCCTTATTTCCCGGGCCTCATACAAAATCTCAGACATTTACCATCCCCTCCTCCAGCACAACATCCCCCCCCTGGCCTCAACCTCGGCGGCCAACTGGTCGAAAGACTTTCCTGACCCTGACCTGGTGGAGAAGCTCCTGCATGGCCTCATCACCATCCACAGACTTATCCCTAACGAAATATGGAGAGAGACGCAAATTAAGATTGTTCACCGAGCCCACATCCCCTTCAGCCGAGCCCATGCCACCCCAGAATGCCCCCTCTGTAAACAACCCAAACCTAACTTGGCTCACAGGTTCTGGTCTTGTTCCCTCATAGCCAGTTTCTGGGACCAAGTCATCCAATACATTTTCGATGTCACCCTGCTACGCATACCCAGGGACCCGTTACTACTTATATTTGGGTACTGGGACCCCATACTACTCCCCTGGTCCTCTCCCACCACCCCCCTGGGCAGGGACTGGATTCTGATATGCCTCTTGATAGCCCGTAGAGCCATCCTCCAGAAGTGGATATCAGCGGACTGCCCAACCACTGCTCAAGTTAAAAGGGAACTGTTGCAGCTCTTATACAAGGACAGGCTCAACACGGACCTGACCCACGAACGGAGCAAGAACCGCTTCTATCACTTATGGAACCCCTTTCTGTCGCATACTTTCACTCCTACTGAATGGTTGAACTTTGAGAAATGTCCTTTCTATACCAGGATCCCCCTCGGGATTAGCATCTCCCCTATACCTAGGATCCCCCCGGGATTCCTCCCCTACCCCCCCCCCCCCTCTCTTGCTGTTCTTTTTTGTTTCAAGCACTACTATTTCACCTCCCCCCGTGACCCCTTAACCTGTGCCCCCCCCCTTGCTGTTCTTATTTGTTCTCTCTGAGAACTCTACATATACTGTTAATTCACCTACCCAATGTTCCACAGAAAATGCTGCCCTCCCCCCTTATGTTGTTTTTTTGAGAACCTTACATTTTTTTACTGCAATGTTCCACAGAAAATGCTTTTTTCTGTTTTTTTTTTTTTTTTTGTGATTTCTCTGTTATGCAACTTCCTTAATAAAAAACATATTTCAAAAAAAAGAAATGAAAGCTGTTCCATGCGCGCTGATAAACCAGGCGGCATCATCTCTCCTCTCCTTTTTCTTCCCCTATGGGCCTACACAGTACACAGGTAGGCTGCATTGGGGACACAGAGCTGCATTGGGGAGACAAAGCTGCATTGGGGACACAGAGCTGCATTGGGGACACAGAGCTGCATTGGGGACACAGGGCTGCATTGGGGACACAGAGCTGCATTGGGGACACATAGCTGCATTGGGGAGACAGAGCTGCATTGGGGAGACAAAGCTGCATTGGGGACACACGGCTGCATTGGGGAGACAAAGCTACATTGGGAGAAAAAGCTGCATTGGGGACACAGGGCTGCATTGGGGACACAGAGCTGCAGTGGGGAGACAGGGCTGCATTAGGGACACAGGGCTGCATTGGGGAGACAGAGCTACATGGGGGAGAAAAAGCTGCATTGGGGACACAGAGCTGCATTGGGGACACAGAGCTGCATTGGGGAGACAGAGCTGCATTGGGGACACAGAGCTGCATTGGGGACACAGAGCTGCATTGGGGAGACAAAGCTGCATTGGGGACACATAGCTGCATTGGGGAGCTGACAAAGCTGCATTGGGGAGACAAAGCTGCATTGGGGACACAGAGCTGCATTGGGGAGACAAAGCTGCATTGGGGACACAGAGCTGCATTGGGGACACAGAGCTGCATTGGGGACACAGGGCTGCATTGGGGACACAGAGCTGCATTGGGGACACATAGCTGCATTGGGGAGACAGAGCTGCATTGGGGAGACAAAGCTGCATTGGGGACACACGGCTGCATTGGGGAGACAGAGCTACATTGGGGAGAAAAAGCTGCATTGGGGACACAGGGCTGCATTGGGGACACAGAGCTGCAGTGGGGAGACAGGGCTGCATTAGGGACACAGGGCTGCATTGGGGAGACGCTGCAGAGCTACATTGGGGAGAAAAAGCTGCATTGGGGACACAGAGCTGCATTGGGGACACAGAGCTGCATTGGGGAGACAGAGCTGCATTGGGGAGACAAAGCTGCATTGGGGACACAGAGCTGCATTGGGGAGACACAGCTGCATTGGGGACACAGAGCTGCATTGGGGACACATGGCTTTTTTGGGGAGACAGAGCTTCATTGGGGAGACAAAGCTGCATTGGGGACACACGGCTGCATTGGGGAGACAGAGCTACATTGGGGAGAAAAAGCTGCATTGGGGACACAGAGCTGCATTGGGGACACAGAGCTGCAGTGGGGAGACAGGGCTGCATTGGGGACACAGGGCTGCATTGGGGAGACAGAGCTACATTGGGGAGAAAAAGCTGCATTGGGGACACAGAGCTGCATTGGGGACACAGAGCTGCATTGGGGAGACAGAGCTGCATTGGGGAGACAAAGCTGCATTGGGGACACAGAGCTGCATTGGGGAGACAGAGCTGCATTGGGGAGACAAAGCTGCATTGGGGACACACGGCTGCATTGGGGAGACAGAGCTGCATTGGGGAGACAAAGCTGCATTGGGGACACAGAGCTGCATTGGGGAGACAGAGCTGCATTGGGGAGACAAAGCTGCATTGGGGACACAGAGCTGCATTGGGGACACAGAGCTGCATTGGGGACACAGAGCTGCATTGGGGAGACAGAGCTGCATTGGGGAGACAAAGCTGCATTGGGGACACAGAGCTGCATTGGGGAGACAGAGCTGCATTGGGGAGACAAAGCTGCATTGGGGACACACGGCTGCATTGGGGAGACAGAGCTGCATTGGGGAGACAAAGCTGCATTGGGGACACAGAGCTGCATTGGGGACACAGAGCTGCATTGGGGAGACAGAGCTGCATTGGGGAGACAGAGCTACATCGTCTCTCCTCTCCTTTCTCTTCCCCTACTATCGCTCTGACAAACCCAGGCTCCGGTGGTGCTCCCCGCCCACAGGCAGCCCACACGCCAGACCTCAAAATCCACTCGCATTTTGCGAGCAGGCGAGTAGATTTTTTGAGGGCTGGCTTTTAGCATTGATTTCCATTTTTAGAATGGCCTATATATATATGTAGCTTTTAGCATTAGTTTTCTATTTTTATAATGCTGCACCCGGTGAACACTGCTGCCGGAACTTGCCGTCGGCGATGTCATTATGTATTTGGGCGCCGTCACCGATGTGCGCGGATTATGAAGGATCTGCCTGTTCTCCGTTGTGTACAAAAACCGCTCATGTGAATCATCCAATTCCGCCTGGTAATTCCCCAGCCCATGAAGATGATGCACTCAAATCCGTCTCTTTACCCCTTTGATCTTTCATCCTCGGGCTTTGTAGTACGAAAAGTCATCTTTCAGTGCTGGAAGCCCCTCCCACAAGGCTTCCCGTCAGTTCTGTGATGAGGGTTTGCTAGTCGTTGTGAATATCAAACAATTCCTATATTATATTGAATGTAACAGAACTGCTACGAAATCTGTATTATTATTTTTAGAACAGGTCATGTCCCACTGGAAAGTTCCCTTAACCACTTCAATACCGGGGGGCACTTGCACACCCCCCCCCCTCCTGCCCAGGCCAATTTTCAGCTTTCAGTGCTCTCGCTGTTTAAATGACAATTGTGCGGTCATGCAATGCTGTACCCCAACTGAATTTGTATCACGTTGTTCCTACAAATAGCTTGGAAGGCGTCCTTTGATGACAAAACGCGTTGGGCGGAGCCCCGTGCCAACGCCACTGCACATCCCAGAATTGGAGGTGCCTTGCCAGCATACTGATTTATTTATGCACATATTATTTGAACATTGTGAATGTATTTCTTCATTTTGATAAATGTAATTCTAGTCTTGTTTTACACTATGGAGAGGTGCTTTGTTTTCTTTACATGATTACCCCTATGTAGAGTTTACTGTCCTTCAGACTTTAGGGGGGCCAGACTGTGGCTTTTTGGAGTAGAAAAGGTCCCGACGTCAGTGGGGGAAAAAATAATGCCCCATCATTTGTTTAATTGGGAGTAGTTGTGCCCCATCATTGGTGCCAGTGGGAGGAATTGTATCTCATTGTTGGTGTCAGTGGGAGGAATAGTGTCCCATCATTGGTGTCAGTGGGAGGAATAGTGTCCCATCATTGGTGTCAGTGGGAGGAATAGTGTCCCATCATTGGTGCCAGTGGGAGGAATTTTATCTCATTGTTGGTGTCAGTGAGAGGAATAGTGTCCCATCATTGGTGTCAGTGGGAGGAATAGTGTCCCATCATTGGTGTCAGTGGGAGAAATAGTGTCCCATCATTGGTGTCAGTGGGAGAAATAGTGTCCTATCATTGGTGTCAGTGGGGGGAATAGTGCCCCATCATTGGTGTCAGTGAGAGGAATAGTGTCCCATCATTGGTGTCAGTGGGAGGAATAGTGTCCCATCATTGGTGTCAGTGGGGAGGAATAGTGTCCCATGATTCGTATCAGTGGGGAGGAATAGTGTCCAATTATTGGTGTCAGTGGGAGGAATAGTGTCCCATCCACCATTGGAGCACAGGTGTGTGAGGAGGAGGGTGTGTCTGATCTGCTCCTGGAGATCCGTGTGAGAAGGGAGTCGCCTGAAAATCTATCCCAGCTCTCCTGGCCCCTTTCTGGGGAAGCCATGGAGGGTGGCGGGGCCTCCCCTGCTGGAGGTTCTCAGCCACCTCCTGGTTCATCTGCTGGCATGCCTGCCTCTCTACAAGCCTCAGCTGGTGATCTCTCTGCCCCTGGTGAGGATGAAGGATCGGCGGCCATTCGGGAGCGAGTGGTGGCCGGGATAAAAGTCCTGAACAGGGAGAGGGATAAGCTTTACAAGCTGCGTGCGGAGCTGAAGCGCCTGAGGAAGCATCGTGAAGGCTTACATAGCCTGAAACGCGGATCAATGGATCCCGAGATCCAACTGGCCAAGGTCCGTGTGGACCACCAGGAAACCATCGTGGCCATTATGGAGGGAAGGGATGGCCCCTTTAAGGAGAAGTTCTCCAACGAAAGGAGGTTTGTGAAGGTGACCAAGATGGAGGTGGAGGAGGAGGAGGAGACCCCCAGTTCTGATCCCCTGACCCCCCAAGGAGAGGTAAGCACCCCCATGCCTTCACAGGACTCAGGAGGCATGCTGAGGGTGATCCAGGGAATGGAGTCTCCTGTGCGGGGGGATCAGATGGTGTTTAATGATGACAATATTTCAGATGATGTTCCTGATAGAGTGAAGCCAGTGAAGCCCCATGTTGTGGATAAGACTGTGTTTGTACCATCTAGCACCATGAATGTGAATGTGAACAATAATAAGACTGCCAGTTCTGTGTGCAGCAATGATGTGACTGCTGAGGCTGCAATGCAGCAAGAGACGCATTTAAAAAATGACATTCCTGTGAAGGAACTGCAAGTCCCAGCAGAGCCCATTAACCCCACTGCTGCTGAGACCAGAGCTGATTGCCCCACTGCTGCTCAGGACTCTACAGTGCAGCATCAGGCGACGGCCGGTACTGCAACGGAAACTATCATTATACCAGATGACAATGTGGGTGTGGCTGATAAAAGTCATCCCAGTTCAGATATGATGGACAATACTACCTCTGTTCATACAGATAATGTGACTTCAGTGTGGGGCATTGGCTCCAATAAACCTTCTTTTGCTCAGGTGGTGCGCTCTGCCCCTGGTAGCTCCGCCCCCAAGCAGGGTTTTCCCCTGCGAGCTACCACCTTGAGCCCCCCGGGATCTGGTCTGGGGTCTCTGGCTTCTGCTGGGGGTCCCAGACGCAATGTCGTTATCCTGAAATGGGAAGGTGGTGCAGTCCCCCCTGCAAGGCGTGCAGTGGTGGATTTAATCCTAGAGATGGGTTTTGGGGTCAATGATCTCTATGCTTTTATACATGTGTCAGGGACGCGGGATTATACAGTCAGTTTCACCAAGCCAGAGGGTCTTGACCTGTTCTGGGAGAGATATGAGGCCCGGTGCAGGTCAAGACCCGAATGGGAAAGTCTGGCCCCAGTTGCGATTTCGCAGCGGTCAACCGTAAAAAAGATTACTATCATTCTCACCAATGAGAGCGTCCCTGCCGGGGATCTGGAGGTTTGGTTGAGGAACTATGGGGAGGTTTTGACCAAACCTAATAAAATCCTTGATGAGCGTAACATCTGGACTGGGGGATGGTCGGTAACAGTCAGGTTGGCCAGGGATGGGAATGTTGTCCGTCACCTGCCCTCCTCGGCTTTCATAGGGAGGGATAGGATGACTGTGTTCTACCCTGGTCAGCCGAAGCTGTGCCACCGCTGTGGAGAGAAGGGGCACCTTAGCTCCTCCTGTTCGGCCTTGATATGCTCAGTGTGTCGGGGTCAGGGTCATGTGGCCAAGGACTGCGACCAGAAGATCAGGTGCAACCTGTGTCTGCGACTTGGCCACCCCTACAGCAGATGCCCTGAGGCCTGGCACAATATGGAGAAGGAGGTGGTGGATGAGATGTCAAGGCTGGACAGGATGGAGGGTGAGGCCCCTAGTGTACCATCCTCCACTGCGGTGACCGACCCCCTGGTCCTGCTCAGGATCCCTCCCTAGTTCCTGTGGCCACCCCCCCTGTGTCTGTAAGTTCTCCTTCTGTATCTGTCTCTGTGTCCCCCAGCCTACTGTACCCGTTCCTCTTGTGTCAGAACCCTCTAAGTCTGTGCCCCCCGTGTCAGTTACCCCCCAGGAGTCTACCCCTCCTACGTCTGATTTACCCCCCCATCAGGAGTGGTAGCGGGTACTGAGAAGGTCGCTTCCTCTTCTGTGACGAAGTCTTCTGGGAAGACTTTAAAAGGAAAAAACAGAGATGAAGGCATCTTTGAGGCTGACCTTAAGTATCTGAAGAGAGAAGGAAGGTTGGAAAACGGAAGAAGCAGGTGGTGAGGACGGAACGGGAACAGGAAGCTCCGGTGCCTGTCTCCCACCGTCATAGGTCCACTAAGTGGGACATTTCCTCATCTGAAGCTTCTTCAGAGCTGAGTTCTGATTCAGATATGGATTTTGAGGCGGCCTCAAGGAAGAGAGAGGCTTCTGGTGATGAGCAGCAGAGGGGAGCTAAGAAGCAATCCACCCAATAACCCAAATGGCGGTTCCCCCTCCGTTAAAAGTGGCGACAATTAATGTCGCCAGCATTAAGTCAGTGAGAGCTCGTTCTATGGCCTTATTTTTGTTCAGCCAATTAGATGCTGAAATTTTATTTTTGCAAGAGACTAGGCTCACCTCCTTGGCAGATATTCATATGGCCAAGAGAGAGTGGAGGTATGGTCCATCTTACTGGTCTCTTGCGGCCGAGCCTTACGGCGGTGTGGCGGTGTTGTTTTAAAACCGGCATGGTAACTGTCCGGCGGGTCATTGAGGTGGAGATTGGGAGATGTATGGTCTTAGACGTCCTTGTGGGAGGGCAGGACCTGCGCCTAATTAATATTTATGGACCGCACACAAAGTGGGACAGGAAATGCCTTTTTACAAGGATCAAGCCATTTCTTTTTACATCCCGGCAAGTGGTCTTTGGAGGTGACTTTAATACAGTAACTAGGCCCAAGGACAGGAAGGACTTCAAGGACCGGCTGGGATATGATAGCGTTTTTCTAAATAGTATGGTTAGGGATGCTGGTCTTGTGGATGTGCACATTAAGCACCTCCCGGACGACACCGGGTTCACCTTTCATCGTGGTAATAGTCAGAGTAGGATAGACAGGTGGCCTCTGCTTTCTCACCCCCAGTGGTGCAGGCAGTAGAGTTCTCTGATCACTGTATGCTATCTGTGGCCCTGAATGCTTCAGACGCCCCTCAGAGGGGAAAGGGCATCTGGAGATTGAATTCGACTCTATTCAAGGAAGAACATGTTAGACAATCCTTTGAGGAATTCTTTCAGGCACAGGTGACCATCCTGGACTTTTGTAGCAGCAAGGCTGAGTGGTGGGAGCTGACCAAAAAGAGGACCGCTGGATTCTTCAGGGGCCTAGCCAATAGAAAACAGTTTAATAGATACATGACCTACCAACGTTTGCGGAGGAAGCTGGATATTCTTGTCTCGAGAGGAGGAGATCCTGGGGCAATCTCCGAAGTGAAACTCCTCCTCAGGAAGTGTCAATATGACCGGCATGCCTCTTTGGTTCTGGAGAGGGACTATGGGAAGTACCACTCGCCTGACCCTTACCAGAACTGCAAACAAGGTGTAGCTGTTAAAGCGGTCGTTGGCCTTAAGGACAGTACAGGTTCCGTGACAAAGTCCAGGTCAGGGATTCTGGAGGTCGTGAGGTCCTTTTATGCCGACCTTCTTGGGAGGAAAGAGCTTGACCGTGACAAGATGGAAAGCTTTTTGGACTCTATTCCAGGTCTAAATGGTGGAGATGTTCCATTGATGAATTTGACAGAGGAGATCACAGTTGAAGAGGTGATGAGGGCAATTGAACAGCTTGCCATCAAAAAGTCACCCGGACCGGATGGCTTGACGGCTGAGTTTTACAAAGCCTTTAAGTCTATTCTGGCCCCACATTTGGTAGAGGTTTTTAACAGTTGTCTCGCTGAGGGGGTGCTTCCCCCTTCCATGAGGCACTCGGCTGTGATTCTTCTGTCAAAGGGTAAAGATCCTTCGATGATTGAGAATTGGCGCCCCATCAGCCTTCTTAATGTCGATAGAAAGATACTGGCGAAGATATTTTTCTGGCGCCTGTCGTCAGTAGCAGAGTCTTTGCTTTCTCGCCATCAGCACTGTTCGGTCCAGGGTAGGAGCACCTTCACAGCGGTGTTAGCTGTCCGGGAGGCCTTGGAGCGGTGCAGGGCTGCAGGCTGGGGAAAGTATTTGCTGACATTGGATCAGGCAAAGGCTTTTGATCGTGTTAACCATGAGTACCTGTGGTTGCTCCTTAGTAAGTACGGTCTGCCGGGTGGTTTTGTTGATTGGCTGAAAGTCTTGTATAAGGGGGCAGAAAGCTTCCCTCTTGTTAATGGTTGGGTTGGGCAGTCCTTTAAGGTTGGCTCCGGGGTGCGCCAGGGTTGTCCCCTGAGTCCCCTGCTCTATGTGTTTGCAATCGACCCCTTCATCAGGAGGCTAGAGAGCGGCATGTTGTGTGGGGTACCAGTGGGGCTCCCGGGTGAGCCGCCATTGAGGGTTGTTGCTTATGCGGACGATGTATCAGTGATTGTCACTGGGACGGATGAGGCGGAGGAGGTGGTCTCTCTGACATCACGGTATTCTGAAGCATCAGGCTCCAAGATCAATCAGGAAAAGAGCGAAGTTTTCTGGATGGGAAAGGAAGGTGAGGGGTTTGATCTCCCGGACGCCTTTCCAGTGCCCCAGGAAAAAATTAGGATACTAGGCATTGAATTTGGACCCGGCGATTATGGCCTCAAAAACTGGGAAGGCAGACTGGAAATTGCCAATGCTAAGGTGGTCAACTGGAAGAGATGGAAGTTATCTATGAGGGAAAGGGTTGATCTGATTAAGACCTACCTGATTCCGATCTTCTTGTATGTCAGCTTTGTCTGCATCTTGCCAGTGTCTCTCTATGCTAGGGTCAGTAGTGTGTTCTTCCAGATGCTGTGGGGGAACAGACTGAACCCCATCAAGAGGAATGTCACCTACCTATCCAGGAGGGAGGGTGGCTTAGGTATGGTCAACCCAGTTCTTTTCTTTTCACTGTTATTTCTCAAGTTTAATATTGGTAGTATGCTTGCAGTGGAACCTCCTGGATGGGCAGGCATATTTAGATCTTGGTTTAGGCCTTTTCTACGACTTTGGGAAGAAGGTGGCCAAGTGAAGAATCGCAGGGGTCATCGTGGTCAGCTACCAGCCTATGTAGCTCCGTGCCTGAAGTTACTGCGGCAGTGGCGATTGTCGGCTGAAGATCTCAGATCGGTTCCGAGGAAAGACCTTATGAGTCGAGTCTTGAGCGAAGTCTTTCATGACCCACTGGCCTTAAGGGATTGCCCAGGCCCAGTTTTGAGGGCGGGGTTGAGGCTGATTAATTTGGATAGAATACCTCCTAAATTTCGGGATCTGGCCTGGTTGTGCTTCCATGGGAAGCTCTATGTTAGGGGCAATTTGAAATTTCGCAGTTCGATGGATCGTAGCTGTCCTCGGGAGGAGTGTGCAGATGAGGAGGAGACTATGGACCATTTTCTGCTTCGTTGCCCCTTTAACATAGAAGTGTACAGACAGGTGGGGCGGGCGCTCGGTGTTCCTTTCCTCTCCAGGCTGGGTTATGCTGAGTGGGTGTACGGAGCATTCAGTACCGGTGGAGGTTTTTGTTTGGATACACTTTTTTTAGTTAGCCTAGTGGTCCGTTATTTCACCTGGAACGCACGGTGTCAGGTCAGCATTCGGCAAAAAATCCTTCCTGTTGAGGTGGTGGTGTATGACATTGTGCATGAGGTGGGGAAGATTCGGGGGCTTGAGAGAGACAAGTGGGGTCAGGGGGCTTGGCTGAAGGCGTGGAGGGGTTTCAGGCCTCCCTGACTGCCAGGAGTCTCTTTCCCGGGTGTGGCTGTCTGTCTCTTATCACCCTAGATTATTATTATTTTTGATACATTTTTGATAAATGGCTGCGTACATAGGTGACGGGTTGTGCCTCTTAGGCCCTCTCTGCTGCTTTGTGTAAATAGTTTTGTAGTAATGTTTTGGTGGTGGTGTATATATTGTGTATAGTGTATATATTGTGTATATATTGTGTATAGTGTATATATTGTATATATTCTGACCCTGGATGTGTATTCCTTGGATTTATGTTTTGAAGTTTTGTTCTATAGTTATGTTTTTTACTTTTGTATAAAATTGGTTGCTTGATTCTTTTTAATAAAAGATCAATAGTGTCCCATCATTGGTGTCAGTGGGGGGAATAGTGTCCCATCATTAGTGTCAGTGGGAGGAATAGTGTCCCATCATTGGTGTCAGTGGGAGGAATAGTGTCCCATCATTGGTGTAAGTGGGAGGAATAGTGTCCCATCATTGGTGTCAGTGGGGAGGAATAGTGTCCCATCATTGGTGTCAGTAGAAGGAATAGTGTCCCATCATTGGTGTCAGTGGGGAGGAATAGTGTCCCATCATTGGTGTCAGTGGGGAGGAATAGTGTCCCATGATTCGTATCAGTGGGGAGGAATTGTGTCCAATTATTGGTGTCAGTGGGATGAATAGTGTCCCATCATTGGTGTCAGTGGGGGGAATAGTGTCCCATCATTAGTGTCAGTGGGAGGAATAGTGTCCCATCATTGGTGTCAGTGGGAGGAATAGTGTCCCATCATTGGTGTCAGTGGGGGGAATAGTGTCCCATCATTAGTGTCAGTGGGAGGAATAGTGTCCCATCATTGGTGTCAGTGGGGGGAATAGTGTCCCATCATTAGTGTCAGTGGGAGGAATAGTGTCCCATCATTGGTGTCAGTGGGAGGAATAGTGTCCCATCATTGGTGTCAGTGGGAGGAATTGTATCTCATTGTTGGTGTCATTAGGAGGAAAAATGCTCCATCATTGCATTAATCTATCTATGGTCGCTGCTGACACCCCCTATTCAGGTGTCCAGCCCCTTTTCGGGTACCAGGCACCTGAATTACAGCAGTGGGGGTGTTTTTTGGAAGCACCTGATTGGAGCCAGGGGCTGTAATAGGCGTTCAAAAATGTGAGACGCGGGCACAACGATGTGCGTTCTCTTCTCATTCAGCTGTATGTTAACAAAACAAAGGAATTCGCTTTGCTAACTTTGGACCCCCTTTTAGCCAATCAGGTGCACCGGGTCTGTGTTGCCTGTCACCTGATTGGTTGAAATGACAAGCGCTGTGATTGGCGTCCAGTAATAGCAGAGGAGGAGCGGGCGGGAGAAAACATCAGGTCGGGGAAGAAGTGGAGGACACCGCTCACCGCCTGCCGCCATCACCCGCTGCCCACCCGAGACAAGGTAAGTGCCAGGCAGATGGGGGCACAGTGGGAACGTTTAATGGGCAAAGTGGCAGCATTGGGGCACAGTGGGAACGTTTAATGGGCAAAGTGGCAGCATTTGGGGCACATTGGCAGTGTTTAATGGGCAAAGTGGCAGCATTTGGGGCACAGTGGCAGCGTTTGGGCACAGTGGCAGCATTTAGGGCACAGTTGCAGCATTTGGGGCACAGTGGCAGCGGTTTGGCACAGTGGCAGCATTTGGGGCACAGTGGCAGCATTTAATGGGCAAAGTGGCAGCATTTGGGGCACAGTGGCAACGTTTAATGGGCAAAGTGGCAGCATTTGGGGCACATTGGCAATGTTTGATGGGAAAAGTGGCAGCATTTGGGTCACAGTGGTAGCGTTTGGGCAAAGTGCCAGCATTTGGGGCACAGTGGCAGCGTTTGGGCACAGTGGCAGCGCTTGGGGCACAGTGGCAGCGTTTGGGCACAGTGGCAACGTTTGATGGGCTAAGTGGCAGCATTTGGGGCACAGTGCCAGTGTTTGGGCACAATGGCAGCATTTGGGGCACAGTGGCAATGTTTGATGGGCAAAGTGGCAGCATTTGGGTCACAGTGGCAACGATTGGGCACAGTGGCAGCATTTGGGGCACAGTGGCAGCGTTTGGGGCACAGTGGCAGCGTTTGGGCACAGTGACAGCGTTTTGGGCGAAGTGGCAGCGTTTGGGCACAGTGGCAGCATTTGGGGCACAGTGGCAACGTTTAGTGGGCAAAGTGGCAGCATTTGGGGCACAGTGCCAGTGTTTGGGCACAATGGCAGCATTTGGGGCACAGTGGCAATGTTTGATGGGAAAAGTGGCAGCATTTGGGTCACAGTGGCTGCGTTTGGGCACAGTGCCAGTATTTGGGGCACAGTGGCAGTGTTTGGGCACAGTGGCAGCGCTTGGGGCACAGTGGCAGCGTTTGGGCACCGTGGCAGCATTTGGGGCAGAGTGGCAATGTTTGATGGGAAACGTGGCAGCATTTGGGGCACAGTGCCAGTGTTTGGGCACAATGGCAGCATTTGGGGCACAGTGGCAATGTTTGATGGGAAAAGTGGCAGCATTTGGGTCACAGTGGCTGCGTTTGGGCACAGTGCCAGCATTTGAGGCACAGTGGCAGCGTTTGGGCACAGTGGCAGCGCTTGGGGCACAGTGGCAGCGTTTGGGCACAGTGACAACCTTTTAATGGGAAAAGTGGCAGCATTTGGGTCACAGTGGCAGCGTTTGGGCACAGTGGCAGATTTTTGGGCACAGTGGCAACGTTTAATGGGCTAAGTGGCAGCTTTTGGGCACAGTGCCAGCGTTTGGGCACAGTGGCAGAATTTGGGGCACAGTGGCAATGTTTGATGGCATAGTGGAAACGTTTGATGGGCAAAGTTGCAACGTTTGATGGCCACAGTAGCAGCATTTGATGGCACAGTGGCTGCGTTTGGTACAGTGGCTGCGTTTGATGGGCACAGTGAGGCTGCAATTGATGGGTGTTTTTTTTTTCAGAATTTGCGCCCCCTAAAAAATTTGAGCACCAGCGGCCCCCGCACATGCTGCACCCCACCTACACGGTAATCCCATCGGGTCTTTTTTAGGAATCTGAGGCAGTCCTCACACACCCGGCGCGGTTATCTGTCTACAGTGCTGCAGTTTTTAACTTTGATGTTCCCGCTGATCCTTCTAATATATGAAAATTAAACACGGAACGCGGGGGGGGGCTTCCCGTATTCAGCAACTGCCAGCAGCCTCTCCGCTGATATATATACAGCCATCAAAGTTTCCCATTTAGCTTAATGGTTCTCGTTATCTGCAGAGACCATCATCACCGGGAACGGCGCTCCAGACCTTCAATTTCAAAATTTACCTCCTAGAGACCCGACGACGCGACGGATTACATTCTCCGCCGATGAGAAGACGTCATTTCAGGGAGTCTGTCATTTGTTCCCGAAGTGGGATCTCTGCGGATACTTCTTCCTGGCGACTGGCTGCAAATAATCGATTTATTACAGTTCATTAGAAGATATAAACAAGAAGCTTAAAAAGTAGAATACGTGAGGATGGGATTTGTGTGATTTGATACATTGAGAGCGAACGCTGCAGATTGTATAAATCTATGGCGGATATGTAAAAAAAGCCGATCGCCGACCGACGATGTACGTCGTCACAATGGCACGGGCGGGCAAATGGGCGTACCTGTACGTCCCTTTGAATTTGCCGCCTAGCGGGGGCTCGCAGGCCCGCCGCCTGCCTCGTGGGTGCGCCCGCGGGTCCCCGGGAACTCGATGTTCCCGGGTGGCCCGCGATTGCGGTCGGCAAAAGGCAGAACAACTACAACTTTGTAAAGAAGGCATTACCCTTGTCATTGACATGCAATAATGTCTGGCAACTTACCTTCTCCTCCATGTGTCCAAGAGAGGCCTGACTCTCTTCTGGCTGCCTTTTTATCATCTCTCCTCCCTGTATGGCCCCACCCCAGGCCATCCCAGGAACTCTATATTAACTGTTGCACTGCAGGTCTGCTTTGCTGATCAACGTTGTTTGTTAGCTTGTTCCAGTCTGCCGTGTGCTACGTTAACCTTTCTGTGTACCGATTTTGTCTCGTCTGACTACTCCTGTTTGCCTGACCTTTAGCCTGTCCCTTGGTTACCCCCGTCTGCTTGTTGCCCCGACCTCAACTTACTCATCACTTTGCCCTGTGTCCTCATTGGCAGCTTCCCCTCTCTCCCTACGGGACTCCAGGGGCCGCGACCTGGGTTCAGTTGCAGCGAAGGCCATCCATACCACTAGAGCAGGGGTGTCAAACTGGTGGCCCTCCAGCTGTTGCAAAACTACAAGTCCCATGAGGCATTGCAAGGCTAACAGTTACAAGCATGACTCCCGCAGGCAGAGGCATGATGGGACGTGTAGTTTCGGAACAGCTGGAGGGCCGCCAGTTTGACACCCCTGCACTAGAGGCTCTGGTGAACACCTGCTGGACCTTAGACTCCGCGCCCTGGGGAATCTTGGGCTCATGTTTCCTGTCCATCTGCAGCAGTCAGCTATTGGGTTCACTACCTTGCGGTGCACCCCTGTCTCCAACGGGGTGCACTTGTCACCTGGCCACAGGTGACCCGACACCCCTATTCTGCCTAGTGACACTGTCAGGGATCTACTGTTCCCTGTCATCGGTGGTTACTGGTAGCTCCTCCCCCTAACAGTTAGAACCACTCCCTAGGACACACTTAACCCCTTCATCGCCACCTAGTGGTTAACCCCTTCATTGTCAGTGTCATTTTCACAGTAACCAGTGCATTTTTATAGCACTAATCGCTGTATAAATGACAATGGTCCCAAAAATGTGTCAAAAGTGTCCAACGTGTCCGCCATAAAGTCGCAGTCACAATAAAAAAAATCGCAGATCGCTGCCATTGCTAGTAAAAAAAAATATTAATAAAAATGCCATAAAACCTATTTTGTAGACGATATAACTTTTACGTAAGCCAATCAATAAATGCTTATTGTGATTTTTTTTTTTACCAAAAATATGTAGAAGAATACGTATCGGCCTAAACTGAGAAAGATTTTTTTTTATTGGGATATTTATTACAGCAAAAAGTAAAAAAAATATATATTTGTTCAAAATTGTCGCTCTATTTTTGTTTATAGCGCAAAAAATACAAACCGCAGAGGTGATCAAATACCACCAAAAGAAATCTCTATTTTGGGGGGATAAAGGACGCCAATTTTGATTGGGAGCCACGTCGCACGACCGCGCAATTTTCAAACAAGATGAGAACGATCAGCAGAAGAGGTCACGGAGGTATTGGGGGGAGGGGGGGGGCGTAATTCTCTTCTTTCTTTCCCAGGAGAGGAAAATATAAATTTCCCCCCCCCCAAAATACATAAATCTGGAGCTGAGATTCAAAATCTGATGAAAGATTCGTCCCTTCCAGACTCTACGGCCCGGATTCACAGACATCGGCGCATCGTTATGCCGCCGTAGCGTATCTTTTTCACGCTACGCCGGCGCAGCGCGGAGAGGCATGCACTGAATTCAGCAAGCTATTGCTCCCAACTCTGCGTTGGCGTAGCGTATATTTCGATGGCGCAGGCTGGCGTAAGTGCAAGTGGGCTGGAAGTGGGCTGGAAGTGGGCTGGAAGTGGGCGTGATCCATGCTAATGAAGGCGTGACCCCATGCAAATGATGGGCCGGGCGCCAGACAAGTACTTAAAATGAACTGCACATGCGCCGGAACATGGACGTATCCCTGTGCGCATGCGTACAACCATGTCGAAACAACTGCCTAATATACACCGGATCGCTGTGTACGCCGTGAACGTAACCTGCGCCCCCCCAGACCCACGTCGGCCCACATTCACAGAAGTCCAACGTACAGTACGTAGGCTTGTGTTCCCTGCTCCATACCTTTGTGTGGGTTGCGCCTCATCTATGGGGAATAACTTTACTCCGGATGTAAAACTTACACAAACCGCGTATATCATGCGCCAGGCGCAAGTACGTTCGTGAATCGGCGTATCGCCCTCATTTGCATATTTGCATAGAAAATCAATGGGAGCGCCACATGCGTCCAGCGTAAATATGCGCCCACTCTACGCCGGCGTAGGAAAGTTACGTCAGTGGGATGAAGTCAGTTTTTAGGCGTATCTTAGTTTGTGGGTCCGGCGCACAGATACGACGGCGCATATTTTGTACTTACGCGGCGTATCTGGAGATAGGCCGGCGTAGGTGCTTTGTGAATCCGGGCCACTATAATTATATAAAACACATTGGGCCAGATTCTCAAAGACTTACGCCGGCGTATCTCCATGTACGCCGTCGTAAGTCCGAATCTGCGCCGTCGTATATGCGCGCCTGATTCTCAGAATCAGTTACTCCTAAATTCGGCCAAGATACGAGCGAGGTAAGTCTCCTACGCCGTCGTATCTTGGGTGCATATTTACTCTGGCCGCTAGGTGGCGCTTCCGTTGATTTCTGCGTTAAATATGCAAATTAGCTAGATACGTCGATTCTCAAACGTACGTGCGCCCGTCGCAATTAGTTACGCCGCTTACGTAAGACATACGACATCGTAAAGATAAAGCTGCTCTCTAGGTGGCGCAGCCCTTATGGACGTCGGAATAAGTGTATCTTTTTACGTCGTTAGGGCGTATAGGGCTGTGCGTAAGTTACGTTCACGTCTTAGGCAGTGTTCAATGTATCTTGGGCATTCTATCCGACGCACGTTCGTTAAAAGCGTCAATTACGCAGGGTCACGATTATTTTGCATAAAACACGCCCACCTCCTCCCCATTTGAATTAGGCGCGCTTACGCCGGCACATTTACGCTACGCCGCCGTAACTTAGGACGCAAATGCTTTGAGAATTCTGCACTTGCCTCACTAAGTTGCGGCGGCGTAGCGTAGATACGATACGATACGCTACGCCCGCTGAAAGTTACGCCGCCCTACGTGAATCTAGGCCAAAATATTTTCCCTGCAGTACCGGGAATGAGATACGGGAAGCGGGAATCTCACGTCCTTCTTCACAAGAGTCTCTAATCCTTCGATGACAAGCAAGTCACAGTTTACTTTGTAAAAACAAACATCCAATCCCTGCTCTCCGCTTCATTCCCAATGTCGTTTACCGACGGGAAGGATTAATTGCGAGGAGCGACGCGAGAGAGGCGTCCGGAGAAAGAAATCTCTGCTGACTTTTCCTTAATGAGAAAATAATCTCGGGGGGTAAAACCGCCGTAATGAAATTATCTCCCGACTGAACGCGTAGTGGAGGAGGCCGCCGGGTCACACGGGAGTTCACATTCATTAAGCTAAACTGCGCCGGGAATTGGCGAAGATGAAGAGCGATATTCAATGTTTTTTATTTCCTTGACATTCCAGGAGATTTGGGTAAAATGGATCCATTTGGGATCAGTTACATTTTAACACATTACAGCACCTCCGGCTCCAACATTGTGTGTTTGATGCTTCGGTGATGCTTTTTGAAGCTTTAGTGAAGCTTGGTAAATGTCCTGTGTGCTTTATTTTCTATTTGTTTTAAAGGGGCCCAGCGGAACCCCCCCCCCCCCCGGCTTATCTTCTCTCTGGAGAAGAGACACTTAAGGGGGGCTATGATTTCCATTTACAAACACCGTACTGTGAGGTGACCCCACAATAGGGAGGAAACTTTTTACAGAAGGGAGTTTAACCACCGACCAGACCAATTTTCAGCTTTCGGTGCTCTCACAATTTGAATGACAATTACTCAGTCATACAACATATGTACCCATTTGAAATTTTTGTCCTTTTTTTCCACACAAATAGAGCTTTCTTTTGGTGGTATTTGATCACCTCTACGTTTTTTTATTTTTTATAAAAGAAAAACGACTGAAAATTCTGTAAAACATAAAAATAAATCTGGTTTCTGTCATATTAGGGGGTTATTTCTCACACACAGCATATGCATACCACAAATTACACCCCAAATCACATTCTGCTATTCCTCCCGAGTATGGCGATACCCCATGTGTGAGACTTTTACACAGCGTGGCCACTTACAGAGGCCCAACATGCAGGGAGCACCATCACATGTGTGAGACTTGTACACGGCGTGGTCACATACAGAGGCCCAACATGCAGGGAGCACCTTCACATGTGTGAGACTTGTACACGGCGTGGTCACATACAGAGGCCCAACATGCAGGGAGCACCTTCACATGTGTGAGACTTTTACACGGCGTGGCCACATACAGAGGCCCAACATGCAGGGAGCACCATCACATGTGTGAGACTTGTACACGGCGTGGTCACATACAGAGGCCCAACATGCAGGGAGCACCATCACATGTGTGAGACTTGTACACGGCGTGGTCACATACAGAGGCCCAACATGCAGGGAGCACCTTCACATGTGTGAGACTTGTACACGGCGTGGTCACATACAGAGGCCCAACATGCAGGGAGCACCATCACATGTGTGAGACTTTTACATGGCGTGGCCACATACAGAGGCCCAACATGCAGGGAGCGCCATCAGGCGTTCTGGAACACCCAGACCAATTCTGACATTTCTCTCCTACATGGAAAAATCATCATTTATTTGCTAGAAAATGACATAGAACCCCAAAACATTCTATATGCTTTTTTAGCTAAGACCCTAGAGAATACAATGGCGGCCGTTACAACTTTTTATCTCGCATGGTATTTTCACAGAAATTTTTTGAACGCGTTTTTTTAACCTCTTTCCCACCACGCCATAAGCATTTTACTGCTACGGCGCGGCGGGGTTATCTTGGGACGACGTCCCTGGGACGTCGTCCTTCACTTTCGCGATTGCGCGTCCCCTGGGACGCGCTCGCGAAAGTGTCCGTGCTCGCCGGGTCTAGAAGACCCGGCGCATCACGGATCACGGTAAATTGCCGCTGATCGCGGCCGTTTACCACGTGATCGCACCATCAAATGACGGCGCGATCACTTGTAAACAAACCGGCGTCATTTGATGACGCCGGTTCCTCCCTCTCCTCTCTGTACAGTGTGCGAGGAGAGGGGGGGGGGGGGGAGCGGGGTGTCAGCAGCTGAGCTGTGGCTGGATCTGTGACAAATGCAGTCACAGATCCAGCCATCCCTCAAAACATCCCAGCTCTGCAATCCCCTAGTACCCTGCAATCCCCAGTACCCAACAATACCCAACAATACCCCAGTACTCGGCAATACCCCAATACTCGGCAATACCCCAATACTCGGCAATACCCCAATACCCTGCATGATACTTTGCAATACCCCAATACTCTGCAATACCCTGCGCGATACTCTGCAATACCGCCTATGGGGATTTTTAAGTAGCGAAGTTTGGCGCCATTCCACGAGTGTGCGCAATTTTCAAGGGTGACATGTTGGGTATCTATTTACTCAGCGTAACTTCATCTTTCACATTATGAAAAAAAATCGGGCTAACTTTACTGTTTTGTTTTGTTTTAAGCACAAAACAGTTTTTTTTTTTTTTTTTTTTTTTTTTAAAGTGTATTTTTTGTGCGTGAACTCGAGAGAGAGGAGCCGGACTGCAGGAGTTGGGAGTAGGCAGACCCTCCCCCCGGAGGCATTCGCCATCCTTCTCCATGCCCCTGGTGGCAATGGCGGGTGTGAAGGGGGGCCTCCCACTCACCCCGCCCTACCTGCTCCTCTTGGGAGCCCAACTGGGGCCCAACGGGACCCCAATGGGGCAGAGGGACTCCCCCTATGAGGGATTGAGGGGGCCTAGCCCACCCAGCCAGCCCCGTAGGTCCTTCGCCTCTCTTTATTTTAAGAGACCGCATGGCCAAAGTGCGTGTGTTTTAAACCAATTTCGTGTGCGTGCAAGTGTGGTGGTTTTTTTTGGGGGGGGGGGTGGGCGTACTAAGCACAGGCGTACCTTGCATAGCACACCCACGGGAGCCGGGCTGAGACCACCAAACTCAATTCACATGTAGCCGAGACCGGGATCCGAACCCTTGGCTGCAGAGGTGAATGGCTTGTCAACGCAGTGCCAATCACGTTGAGCCACCACAGCTCACAAAACAGTTTTTTTAAAAACACGCGTTCAATAAATTTCTGCGAAAATACCGTGCGAGATAAAAAGTTATAACGGCCGCCATTGTATTCTCTAGGGTCTTTGCTAAAAAAGCATATATAATGTTTTGGGGTTCTATGTCATTTTCTAGCAAATAAATGATGATTTTTCCATGTAGGAGAGAAATGTCAGAATTGGTCTGGGTGCTTCCAGAACGCCTGATGGTGCTCCCTGCATGTTGGGCCTCTGTATGTGGCCACGCCGTGTAAAAGTCTCACACATGTGAAGGTGCTCCCTGCATGTTGGGCCTCTGTATGTGGCCACGCTGTGTAAAAGTCTCACACATGTGAAGGTGCTCCCTGCATGTTGGGCCTCTGTATGTGGCCACGCTGTGTAAAAGTCCCACACATGGGGTATCGCCATACTCGGGAGGAATAGCAGAATGTGTTTTGGGGTGTAATTTGTGGTATGCATATGCTGTGTGTGAGAAATAACCTGCTAATATGACAGAAACCAGATTTATTTTTATGTTTTACAGAATTTTCAGTCGTTTTTCTTTTATAGCGCAAAAAATAAAAAACCGCAGAGGTGATCAAATACCACCAAAAGAAAGCTCTATTTGTGTGAAAAAAAGGACAAAAATTTCAAATGGGTACAATGTTGTATGACTGAGTAATTGTCATTCAAACTGTGAGAGCACCGAAAGCTGAAAATTGGTCTGGTTAGGAAGGGGGTTTAAGTGCCCGGTGGTCAAGTGGTTAAAAGAAAACTGTTTTGTGCTTAAAAAAAAAAAAAACAGTAAAGTTGGCCCAATTTTTTTTCATAATGTGAAAGATGAAGTTACGCCGAGTAAATAGATACCCAACATGTCACACTTCAAAATTGCGCACACTCATGGAATGGCGCCAAACTTCGCTACTTAACAATCCCCATAGGCGACGCTTTAATTACTTTTATTGGTTACATGTTTTTAGTTACGGAGGAGGTCTAGGGCCAAAATTATTGCTCTCGCTCTAACGTTCGCAGAGATACTTCACATGTGTAGCTTGAACACCGTTTTCGTATGTGGGCGGGACTTATGTATGCATTCGCTTCTGCATGCGAGCTCACGGGGACAGGGGTGCTTTAAAAAAATGGGTATTGCAGAGTATTGCGCAGGGTATTGCAGAGTATTGGGGGTATTGCAGAGTATTGGGGTATTGCAGAGTATTGCGCAGAGTATTGGGGTATTGCAGAGTATTGCGCAGAGTATTGGGGTATTGCAGAGTATCGCGTGGGGTATTGCAGAGTATCGCGCAGGGTATTGCAGAGTGTTGGGGTATTGCAGAGTGTTGGGGTATTGCAGAGTATTGCGCAGGGTATTGCAGAGTATTGGGGGTATTGCAGAGTATTGGGGTATTGCAGAGTATTGGGGTATTGCAGAGTATCGCGCAGGGTATTGGGGTAGTGCAGAGTATTGGGGGTATTGCAGAGTATTGGGGGTATTGCAGAGTATCGCGCAGGGTATTGGGGTAGTGCAGAGTATTGGGGTATTGCATAGTATTGGGGTATTGCAGAGTATCGCGCAGGGTATTGGGGTAGTGCAGAGTATTGGGGTATTGCAGAGTATTGGGGTATTGCAGAGTATCGCGCAGGGTATTGGGGTAGTGCAGAGTATTGGGGTATTGCAGAGTATTGCGCAGGGTATTGCAGAGTATTGCGCAGGGTATTGCAGAGTATTGGGGTATTGCAGAGTATTGCGCAGGGTATTGCAGAGTATTGCGCAGGGTATTGCAGAGTATTGCAGAGTATTGTGCAGGGATAGCTGAACTGGGATGGCTGGATCTGTGACTGCATTTGTCACAGATCCAGCCACAGCACTGCTGCTGACACCCGCCCCCCCCTCTCCTCTCACACTGTACCGAACGGTACAGAGAGGAGAGGGAGGAACGGAGCGATCACGTGGTAAACAGCCGCTATCAGCGGCAATTTACCGTGATCCGTGATGCGCCGGGTCTTCTAGCACGGACACTTCCGCGAGCACGTCCCAGGGGATGCGAAAACGCGGAAGTGCACGAGGACGTCCCAGGGACGTCGTGTCACAGTTACCCCACCGCGCTGTAGCAGTAAAATGTCTATGGCGCGGTGGGCAAGTGGTTAAAATGATTGTAAACCCTCAGGTAGAACTTGTAGGCCTAGATTAAGGCTTATCTGTGGTGCTTGCAATATCTCCCTAACCCACACCTACCAATGGCACAATGCAGAATCTGACACCAATTGCAGTTTGTCACTTGCCACGTCGCCTGCCACCAGGTGTGGATTGCCACGTCACCTGCCACCAGGTGCGGATTGCCACGTCGCCTGCCACCAGGTGCGGATTGTTGATTGCCACGTCACCTGCCACCAGGTGCGGATTGCCACGTCTCCTGCCACCAGGTGTGGATTGTTGATTACCACGTCGCCTGCCACCAGGTGCGGATTGCCACGTCACCTGCCACCAGGTGCGGATTGCCACGTCACCTGCCACCAGGTGCGGATTGCCACGTTGCCTGCCACCAGGTGCGGATTGCCACGTCGCCTGCCACCAGATGCGGATTGCTATGTCACCTGCCACCAGGTGTGGATTGGCACGTCGTCTGCCACGAGGTGCGGATTGCCACATCGCATGCCACCAGGTGCGGATTGCCACGTCGTCTGCTTCGAGGTGAGGATTGCCACATCGCATGCCACCAGGTGCGGATTGCCACGTCGCCTGCCACCAGGTGCAGATTGCCACATCGCATTCCACCAGGTGCGGATTGCCACGTCGCCTGCCACCAGGTGCGGATTCCCACGTCGCCTGCCGCCAGGTGCGGATTGTCAAGTCGTCTGCCACCAGGTGCGGATTGCCACGTCGCTTGCCACCAGGTGCGGATTGCCACGTCGTCTGCTTCGAGGTGAGGATTGCCACATCGCATGCCACCAGGTGCGGATTGCCACGTCGCCTGCCACCAGGTGCGGATTCCCACGTCGCCTGCCGCCAGGTGCGGATTGTCAAGTCGTCTGCCACCAGGTGCGGATTGCCACGTCGCTTGCCACCAGGTGCGGATTGCCACGTCGCCTGCCACCAGGTGCGGATTGCCATGTCGCCTGCCACCAGATGCAGATTGCCACGTTGCCTGCCGGCAGGTGCGGATTGCCACGTCGCCTGCCGCCAGGTGCGGATTGCCGCGTCGCCTGCCGCCAGGTGCGGATTGCCGCGTCGCCTGCCGCCAGGTGCGGATTGCCGCGTCGCCTGCCGCCAGGTGTGGATTGCCACGTCGCCTGCCGCCAGGTGCGGATATCATCTCTCTGCTCCCACGCCTGGCCACAGTGTAGCAGCCCCACTGTGTGGGCAGAAGTGCTGTGATCCAGGGGGGCGGTGAGAGATGGCATCTCTCTGTTTGCCAGCCCGACTGCAAATAAGCCACAGCCCCGCAGTGGGCCGGGGGTTGGGGAACCCTGATGTAGAGGGTTCTTTACTATAAGAGCGCTAAGGATGTGGAATTCCCTTCCACAGGCGGTGGTCTCAGCGGGGGAGGGGCATCGATAATTTCAAAAAACGATAAGACAACATACAGAGGGATACAATGTAACACTGACATCTCATCACACACAGAGGGGGGACTTGTGTCTTTTTTTCAACCTCACCTTCTATGTAATCAGGGGGGGCTGCACTCAGGGGGGGGCTGGGAAATTCATAAAAGGGCAATTTGTATCCAAGGGTCACTTTGCCCTTTAAGGTATGAATCCCTAATGTCTATATTGCACGTCTGTATCTGCCGGCGCCCCATCATTATGGAGGTTTTTCCGCTTCTTCTCTGCTGTCACAATGTTCATTTCTTCGGACGGTGTCTCCACATGAGAAGAGAATCACCGAGACTCAGATCCCCGTCTGCACAAGGAGGGGCGCACAACCAAGAGATCAGATCGGAGGACCAGACACAAGCAGCAAAACACACAGTGACAGCTTGCATACCCAGCACACGGGTCACACAAAAGTTCTCTGGATGTCACACGGCAACACTACGACGAGCCGAGAAAATAAGGTCCAATGCTTCCGAGCAGGCGTCGGAATTTTGCGAGTCGGGATTGCGACAGACGATTAGACTGGGGACTGAGGACTGAGGACTAAAGACTGGGGACTGAGGACTGGGGACTGAGGACTGAGGACTGGGGACTGAAGACTGGGGATTAAGGACTAAGAACTAAGGACTGTGGACTGAGCACTGGGGACTGGGGACTGAGCACTGAGGACTGGGGACTGAGAACTGAGGACTGGGGACTGAAGACTGAGGAGGACTGGGGACTGAGGACTGAGGACTGGGGACTGAGGACTGAGAACTAAGGACTGGAGAGGACTGCATTGGGGACTGCGGATGGGGGACTTGCCCCAAATAACCCAGGACAGACTGACACCTGAGACAGGTGCGGATAGGACTAAGGACTGTGGACTGAGCACTGGCCGACACCAGGCACTCTGGACTGTGGTAGCAGAGGGACTGTGTGGGGCTGAAGAAGGAGCTGGACTGAGGACTGGGGACTGAGTGGAAGAAGAGGAATTGCACTCTCTGTTTGACATGAGGACTGGGAAGACAATGAACTGAGGACGTGGACCCCGCAGTGTTAATAGAGTGGGGAACCCTGCGGTATGAAACGTCCTTTTGCCTTTCGGGAACAAATAACCAATTAAAAACCGAAGTGCTAAAGCATGATGAATTCTGCCCCCCCCTGAGGCCTGGCCGTCTGCAAGGCGGTGAGTACGGTCCTCTGCTCTGCAGGAGGATGGCATACGTAATAATCAAAAAACGCATAAAACAACAACATAGGGATATTATGTCAACACTGTTATATATAATAATTTTAAACATCCAGACCCCACCAATAATATAATACACCCCACAAACCCCCAAGAAAAACACCCTGTACCATCTCATGTCACCCCCTGATGGGGGCCCTTGTACCCCCCTGATGGCGGCCCTGCCTGTACCCCCCTGATGGGGGCCCTGCCTGTACCCCCTGATGGCGGCCCTGCCTTTACCCCCCTGATGGCGGCCCTGCCTGTACCCCCCTGATGGCGGCCCTGCCTGTACCCCCCTGATGGCGGCCCTGCCTGTACCCCCCTGATGGCGGCCCTGCCTGTGATGTAGATGATGGGATGAAAAACATCATAATGGGCCCTGCAGGTGTTGAAGACTGAGGACCCTGAACAGGGATGGTGGGAACCCCTTAGAACC